>JAXGGA010011398.1:0-42598 GCA_038373865.1 Uloborus plumipes
AGGGGCCGTCCAATCGGGCCCGTCCCGTACGGCGAAAAATAAATTTTGTCGTGCGGTCGGGGCCGTCCAGCAAACAAGCAACCAATCAGAGCGAGTACAAGCGCCATCTTGATTCAAGAATGAATACAGTCACGCGCTTGTCGTTCGCCTGCAGAGTATGAATGCCTCTCCCTATTTGGAGGACGTACGTCCGTCCGCTGGGGAAGAAAAATCGTGACGGATGTGTCGTTCGGACATAGTGTAAATGACCCTTTACACTATGTCCGAACGACACGTCCGTCACGATTTTTCTTCCGCAGCGGACGGATGTACGTCTTCCAAATAGGGAGAGGCATTCATACTGCGCAGACGAACGACAAGCGCGTGACTGTATTTGTCCAATAAGAGAAATGGCGCGCTCATCTTGTAAAAACCAATGAAACGCTAGTTCAGCTGGCCTTGAATCAAGATGGCGCTTGTACTTGGCTCTGATTGATTGCTTGTTTGCTGGACGGACGACCGTCACGACAATATCTACTTTCGCCGTACGGCGACGGGTTCCGATTGTGACGGCCTGCTGTCATGGCAACGTTGATCGAAAACTGGTTTCTGGGGAGAAAAATCGTGATGGACGTGTCGTTCGGACATAAGGGTCATTTACACTATGTCCGAACGACACGTCCGTCACGACTTTTCTTCCCCAGCGGACGGACGTACGTCCTCCAAATAGGGAGAGGCATTCATATTGTGCAGACGAACGACAAGCACGTTACTGTATTCGTCCTTGAATCAAGATGGCGCTTGTACTCGCTCTGATTGGTTGCTTGTTTGCTGGACGGACGACCGTCACGACAAATATCTACTTTCACCGTACGGCAACGGGTTCCGATCGTGACGGCCTGCTGTCATGGCAACGTTGATCGAAAACTGGTTTCTGGGGAGAAAAATCGTGACGGACGTGTCGTTCGGACATAGTGTAAATGACCCTATAGTGTAAATGACCCTTTACACTATGTCCGAACGACACATCCGTCACGATTTTTCTTCCCCAGCGGACGGACGTACGTCCTCCAAATAGGAAGAGGCATTCATACTGTGCAGGCGAACGACAAGCACGTGACTGTATTCGTTCTTGAATCAAGATGGCGCTTGTACTCGCTCTAATTGGTTGCTTGTTTGCTGAACGGACGACCGTCACGACAAATATCTACTTTCGCCGTACGGCGACGGGTTCCGATAGTGACGGCCTGCTGTCATGGCAACGTTGATCGAAAACTGGTTTCTGAGGAGAAAAATCGTGACGGACGTGTCGTTCGGACATAGTGTAAATGACCCTTAAATGACCACACTATGTCCGAACGTCCAACTGTCGTCCGTCCAGCAAACAAGCAACCAATCAGAGCCGAGTACAAGCGCCATCTTGCGATTCAAGGCCAGCTGAACTAGCGTTTCATTGGTTTCTACAAGATGAGCGCGCCATTTCTCTTATTGGACGAATACCGTCACGTGCTTGTCGTTCGTCTGAAACAGTATGAATGCCTCTCCCTATTTGGAGGATGTACGTCCGTCTACTGGGAAAGAAAAATCGTGACGGACGTGTCGTTCGGACATAGTGTAAATAACCCTGAAAGTAGATATTTGTCGTGACGGTCGTGCGTCACGACAGGAAATGCTAGTAAATAAATGCAGTTAGAGTGTTCATTCAAAAAGCACAAAAAATATGCATACATTTTACACATTAGATACCATAATTGTATTTTTAATTTTTTTAAATGTTACAATTGCATACGTTTATTTCCTTCATAGTTTATTTTTTGATGACGGCTTCACGAATTTTTGTACAGCTCTTAAAATATTACTTTTTATGAGCGTTCATTTTGTATGATACTTATAATGAATAATAAATCTGAAAACGAGTAAATTTGCTTTAATTTCTCTGTTACTTTCAGGAACGCAGAGCGATCTATTATGGAAGAAAGAAGAGCGTTAAAAAATAACTATTAAAGTATTATGAATAACAAATAAAAAAATAAATGTATGAATTAATAACAAAATAAAATGGAAAATGAAGTTCAATCTCACAGACGACAGAAACTATAATTCGCCGAAATACAAATTCATTTTTTGGAAAAGATTAATCAAGCATGCATTTATCATAAAAATCCAAAAGCAGCTGTTTTTATTTTTCATCAATTTAAAGCGAATAAAATCCTCCTTGTGCGAATGTTTACATTACGTTTCATACTGCTAATAAGTTATCTCTAAATCAGGAATGAACGTTACTGTACTAGAATCAAAGTAATAAAATGGTATTAAACTCCAAAATTTATGAGCTTCATTGAACGCAACATGGCTGAATGCAAAAAGGAGGAGAAAATAAATCCTTCTGATGCATACTAAAACATCAAAAATGCATAATCATATCAGCCACTAATATATATATGCTCTTCCGCTTTTAATTGAGTCATAATTTTATCAGGCATTTTTAATAATATTTAAAGAGCATGCGGCTCAAAATTTAATTGCATCGTAAACCTTTTTAAGCACGTGGAGGGAAAAATATTTTTACCATGAAAGGATTGCATGCTTGATTTTATGTAAGTACTTTAAATTTGAAAAATTATAGTAGGTCTGACCAGTGAATTAACAACTTGAAACATCAATAGCTAACAAAAAAATCTCTATAGATACATATAAAAATGTATGTATGTATATACAGGGTGTCCTTTCCAATCGTGGCCCAATAGCTAATTTCTAAGCCGTTAGAGATAAGCATATAGTTCATTTTGGAAAAAATCTCCAAATTACGAAAGGAATTTTGGGTCTATTCAATGTTTTTCAAAAAATCAAATTTTGAAATAGTTACGAAATTTAAATTTTTATACAGCACCCCAGTCCTATCAATCATAGTTAGTAAAATATTCTTGACACTGTAACGTTTAAAACTTAAAAAAAATCACTGTTCTACGACAAAAATTGTCCCAGTTATAACGTTTTGAAAAATAAAGATTTTGAAGGATTTCGCATACGATCCCTTAAGCGATCTCTCGATGACGTCATGAAATAATGCAAAATCTTGATTTTTCAAAACGTCATAACTCGGTCAATTTTTGTGGTAGAAGGGTGATTTTTTTTAGTTTTAAACGTTACAGTGTCAAGAATGTTTTACTAAATATGAGTGATAGAACTGGGGGGGGGGGGGGGGGCTGTATAAAAATTTAAATTTCGTAACTCTTTCAAAATTTGATTTTTTGAAAAACATTGAATAGACCCAAAATTCCTTTCGTAATTTGGAGATTTTTTCCTAAATAAACTATATGCTTATCTCTAACGGTTTAGAAATTAGCTATTGGGCCACGATTGGAGTGGAAACCCTGTATATTTGCTTGTTTGTGGGTTTGTTCCTGATACAAATCCAGTTTTTGTCGGATTTTCATCAAACTTGGCACAGAGGCTCCTTGATGCACTAGAATTCACATAGGCGGGGTTTGAAATTAAAAAAAAATCCAAAAAACTCGAAATTCAAATTTTTTGTCTCAAAATGGCCATTTTCTTTCAATTTTGAATAAATAGAGTGATAGAGATAAACCTTTAAGAATACAAATTGATAAAATTTATCAATTTAAATATGAGTATTTTCCAACAAATATCACGATTAACAATGCATTATCAATTTAAGGCTCACCTATTTCAAGTATTTGTTTAGAGCTATGTCGTATTAATAAGCACCCAGGCAACGCCGGGTAATAAGCTAGTTATTAATTAAAAAAAAAAAAAAACTATGACGCGACAATTAACGACAACAGAAGTAGAATTTTTGACTGACAGAAACACCCCGATTGTTTGAAATCATAAACTATCCTCAGATTTTTCTGCATCAGGTTCAAACAACTTATCCTTTTTAGTTTCGGAATTAGTGTATTCATATGCAAAAGAACAAAAGCTGAATTTTTAACCGTCATGTTACAGTAAATTGAACGTTTCTCTCTTTGGGGGCAGAAAGACTGAAATATTCCAATTGGAAATTCTGAGATTGTTTGAGTCTTGTAAAGTGAAGTTTATAATTCAATAAAGATATCATAGTTCCTCTATCTTTCTTCGAGATGAGAATAATTCGTGCTTGCTTGGTTGGGCAAGAGTTTTGAAATTTCGTTGATATGCGTGGGCTACATTAATCACATTTTAAGTATATCTTGCGAAATGAATATATATGACAGAAATCAGATCATTTGAAAAAGACTGTAAAATTGAACTTGTCATTGCGTAGGAGTTCAAAATATTTCAATAACTTCGAAATATTTTGAATGAGAACATCTTTGGGGAGTATTTGCTGCTGCTATGTCTTAATAATTATTTTTTAAAATTAATAAACAGGTTTTAAAAAATAGTTAACTTACGATACGATTAATAGTTTTTGTTTATTGATGAATGTTTTTTGCGTATGTATAATATTGTGCATAGTTTTGAAAGATACAATTTAACATAATTGCCCTTTCACTCAGATTATTCATTAATAACTATTCATTTTTTATTTACGAAAGGAATTCCATAAAAATTGAGAGTTTTGTTTTTTCGAAGTGGGATCACTACGAAAATAAAAAATAGACATGCAGGCGTTTTTTTTTCCTTCAAATTGTGAAGTGAACGTTAATACAAAATTCTAAATGAAGCAGGCGATTATATTTTCCTGGTTCCTTGCTTGTTTAAAGAAGTATTTTATTTGCCCTACAGAAACGGAGATGAGTGATTCAGAGTTGAAAAACGAAATGCGTTGAGAAAAGAAATTTTGCTACCACTTGGGTAGTGTAGTAGTTAAGTTAACAGTTAACTTTTAACAGTCAACATAATATATGATGTACATAAACTGTGGTGCATAGATTTGAAAGATACAATTCAACATGGCCAAGTAGCATCAACTCATCGGATTTTGCTCGGCCGATCATCGAACTCTTCGTAAACTGATCCCGTAACGCACGATGACATCGTTCCGATCAGTATCCGGGAGCGGTTTTCGATGAGCTACTTTTCATCGGAAAGCGATATCCTTCCGATCAACTTTCCCGATGAAGATAAGCCGAGCATCCAAAATTGATCCCAAATTCATCGGCACATGGGACTGCACTGCTCCTAAATTGCTCCAAATCTCATCAGGTTTCGTACAAAACTCATCGGATTTTGCTGCATATTAGGGCAATTCCCGATGAGAATTCATCGAACCTGATCATCGGCCGATGAGAATTTCATAGGGTTTCGATGAATGGCAGATCATCGGCCGATGAGATTATGCTGCTAGGGTGACTACCTGCTCACACAGAGCATTCAATAACATCGGAACAGCTTTTTAAAGTGTTATTAAAAAAGTACCAGCATACTATTTTTAATAATTTCCTTAACATGCCGAATGAATAGGCATAATCGTTTAGAGCCACAAAATCATGCACTTCAGCCTATACATAACATTGTGCTTGATTAAATATAAATTTTAAATGCAAGTTTTAAGGAGTAAAAATTTTGAGATATTTCAAATTTTATTTTTTAAATTTAATGTAAGAATAAATAAAACATAATTAAAACTTAAATGCTTTTTACAGCTCTTCTCAAACGTAGAGAAAAATAAAATCAGGATGAATTGAAAAATACTTTATACATAAAAAATTTTCAATCAGTGGTTTTATTTTTAATTTTAATTTATGAAATTTTACTTCTAAACTTTTGCACTAGAAAAACTAACTATAAAGACTGAAAGGGTCAGTGTGGCCCCTGTCTGTTAAAAAAATTTAATTTCTATATTTTATTGATTTTTGTGGGAAATCAAAAACGCGTTTCTTCAAATATCTCGAAAACTCATTTTTGCAGATACTGCCGTTTACCTGTCCACGGCAGTATGTATGACATTATTTTCAGTCTCAGATAATCAAGAGAAATTGATCAGATGCTAGAATGCCGATGTCGATGAATGGGAAAGTAGGCTCGTTTAGTTCTTGACAGAACTGCTTATTGAGATATGACATTGTTGAAGGAAGTGAGTAATATAATTTTAGGCTAGTTTATGAGGATTGTGAGGATTAAATGCGGCCTTATTATTAATGAAGAGTTTAGAGACAGTTAATTTAAATTATTTTTCTTGTTAGGTGTGATTTACTGTCAAGTAAGATATAAATAGCAGAGTGGGCCGAAAATGACTTTCTGTTTATTTCGATAATGGGGAATGTGGAAAAGGTGATATTGGGGGAACAAAGTGCGCATAAAAATTTTGAAATTTTTTTCAGTTTCTTAATCTGCCGCAATCGCGTTGAAGTTTGGAAAAAATGCAGTTTTTTGAAATTTTAAGGAAATTTTTTTCAAAAAATGTTCAGCACCGAACATATAAAACTGCATCATATGTGACGAACAATATAATTATTTAAAATAAGTACGGCAAAAACTGCATTTTAACGTTTTGACGAAATTGAATTTAAAACGTAGAAAAAAAAAACAGGAAATTACTACATCTAGGCATTTGAGGAAAAGGAAGCAATTATGACACAGACCTCAAATTTGTTATGGAATTTCTATGCCTCCAATGGCACCTTTTCCACCCTGCCTGTTATCGGAAACAGAATTTTTTTTTTCAAATAATTTACTAAAAATCTCGAAAAAAAACTGCATTCTTTCCAAACTTCAAAGTGTTTGCGGCAGATCAAGATATTGACAAAAATACGATTCAAATTTTTTGTACACTTTGCTCCCCGAATGGCACATTTTCCACATCCTCCATCTTCGAAATAAAAAAAGTCATTTTCGGCCCACCCTAATAAATAGTAGCGTATGTGAAAAAGGATGGTGGCGCACTTAGAGAGCACATAACTCAACTTTGCCCCCCCGAGCCGTGAGGTCTTTTGGCTGAGTGGCGGAAGCACTGGGTTAGCATCATCACCGAGGTCCCTGGTTCACATATTGGTGACCTGGACGTGATGTTAACCCAATGCTTTAGCCACTGAGCCAAAAGGCCTCATAGCTCGGGGGGCAAAGTTGAGTTATGTGCTCTCTAAGTACGCCACAAGAAAAAATTTGTTTTATTTTGATGCATAAAAGAGGCAATAATCACATACAATCTTGAAAAAAAAAATCGACGGCAAGTTTTAAGATTTATAAGTGACTTTGTGAGACCAATTTTTGCATTTTATTTAGTATACATGCAATTTTTAGTACATACATGTGGCATTCGGTTGGTTGTCTAGGGTTTTTTTTTTTTTTTTTTTTTTATACACAATGATGATCATTGTAAGTGTTTTGTGTTTAAGCATTAACACAAAAGCAAAGTATCACAGGACAAAACAAATACAATCATCTATAACATGAATTATAAACATTCTGAACAATCACATCGTCGTCGCATCACGACCACCTCAGTTCAAGCTCTTCTTCCAACTGAAGTCGCAGCCGCGTCACAGAGTAGGGGTTTCGTCGACAGTTAATACTTCCGTAACTATATTTCATGGGGAATAATTCCCACATACATTTAGTGCAACATACACTCAGGCACATTGAAAATAGCGACCCAAGAAGAAAGCATCGGATTGAAATGAAATTTAATACACATAATGATACAGATGAGAGATTCACTTGATTTTAAAATCAAGACAATTGAACGAATACAAGGTGTGCAAGGACACAAATACAGAGCAACTTCAATAGCGCGTTGGACCACCTCTAGCTGCAATACATGCCACCACACGGTCCGGCATTGAGTTGATTAGACGCCTGATGTTGTCCTGAGGCAGGTGGGCCCACAAATTTGTAACATCCAACTCCAAATCACGCACAGAGTGACACGATGGCATCTGACGTTTTAGCTGATCCCACACATGCTCTATAGGGGATAAGTCGGGGGAGCGGGCCGGCCATGGAAGAGTCTGAAAATGACGTAGGAAGTCTTGAGCAACTCTTGCTGTATGCGGACGAGCATTATCTTGCTGGAAAATTGCCCCTGGGAGGCCATTTAGGAAAGGTCCTACATGGGGTCGAAGAATATCATCAACGTAACGTTGGCCGGTTAAGTTCCACACATCACAGTTAGATTGGACCGGCTATCATAGGATATGGCCCCCCAGACCATTACACCAGCTGTGCGGGCAGTGTGACGTAGAACAGTGTGGGAGGAATTGTACCGCTCACCTGGGCGCCTCCACACCCGTACACGGTTATCATCAGTCCCTAAAACAAACCGAGACTCATCACTAAACACAACTTTTTGCCAATCTGTGACATTCCACATTGATCTGGCTTGGCACCACTGTAGACGCAGTCGCTGATCAATCCGACGATTTTTTCTTGGGTCGCTATTTTCAATGTGCCTGAGTGTATTTAGTAACAGATGTAGCTCGGAAGAAACGGCCTATTTAAAGCAAAACCAAACATGGCGACAAATATAAAGTTTATAGACGGTTGTGGAATGCCGCCAACTGTGAAATTTATAGTTCCCAATAGCGATAAATCCATTGCATCGCCAATGTAAACCCTTGATCTACTCTTCAACTCTAGTCTTAAATATTAATTAATAGAATAATAGGTTTTACAGTTAAAAATCTTTGCTAATAATTAGAAAAATAGGTAGCTCAAGAGGAGTAAAACAGTTTTCTAGTTAAGAGATTAGTTCAAAAGATCAATACTTTTTTTTTCTTAAATCGCAGCCATGCTTGAAGGAAGCAAATTAAGGTTTGACTTGTCTGCTTCTTAAAACTCCCGTTTAGTTAAGTGATGCCTGAAGCGGAAAAGTAAAAACCTTTGATTGACTATTTTTCTGATAAAATGGAAACGTTAAAATGTCTCTTTCATTAAAGATTAAAATGAAGAATATTCAAACACAAAGAAGTAGTTGCCAAACGTAAAGTTAGGAACTTATGAGAGTGTATAAAGAATCGTTTTTGTCTGAAAATTGATACTTTACACACTTAAAACAATTAATTGCTAATTTTTCTGAGTTTGAAACATATGGATAATTTCACGCTCAAAGAAGCGTATCATGCGTTAAAAGTAGTAATTTTTCTTTTGAAGGAAATAAAGTTTAGAACTAAGTTTTGAAAACTTTTGGCGATCAGATGAATTTATTTTTGTGCTCATTTATTCATTTAACGCATTAATTCCAAATAGGGAAAGAAGCAAACCGAACATTTTTTAGTGTTTTTATAATAATACGCAGCTAAGATTTATAAATGTTTTCATAGCGTTGATTTTAACGTTCCTTACACGGGTATCTCAAACAGTTAAATTCGTTCCAACCATCTCTCAATAAAATTTCAACTTCAACTTTCCATTCAACTACCTGCCTTAAATAGTATTCCACACGAATAATTTTTGGCCAAAGTTGACTGGAGGGTAGAAGTTTTGCGGTTTAATTCTAAAATCATACAACGATCGTTTGCAGAATTAATTTTAGTAATTATTCAAAACCTATCACAAATCTGATGTCATACATACGAAAGTAATCATCATTGGGGATATGTCGGTTTATATATCAGCTACACTAAAAAATGAATGTTGCTTTTACGATAGAATACAGCTAATTTTAAGTAAATAAACTGTAAAAATTGCTAATTTTACAGTAATAAACTGTAAAATTGCTAATTTTACAGTAATGTACCATAAGATTGCTAACTTTACAATTTATTATTCTTTTTACAGTTACTGTTACATTGTTCTTTTTTCAGTATAACACAGCTAAATTTTACGGCAATAAACTGTAAAATTTCCAACTTTACAGTAAGACTGTAAAATTGCTAGTTTGCAGTTTATTACTGTGCATTTTACAGTTTTAAATTGAAACCTCGGCTACCAGTGTTATACAGTAAAAACAACAGTTCATTTTTTGAAGTGTAATTAAATTGAAATATAAAGCTTTCATTTCCTAAGTTTATTCCCCATTTGCTATCCGACACAGAAAGAAAAAAAAATGCAGCATCATAACTCTAAAATTTACTTAAATTATATTTCATTAAATTCAATTAGAAGACAGTATAATTACTTCCCGGAGGTAACACTTATTTGCTGCTATGACAAAGAAAATCCCCCATGAAGCATGCTTTACAACTGAACTGCAGTTGGTTCTTTCAAAATATGTCTTCATAATCGAATAACAGTTGGAACATAAATTTCCTTAATGAGAATACAGCGATGCTTTTGGATTATAACTTCGAGAGTCTCCTTTAAATATTCTTGCTTTTTAAATGAATCTTCTTGCTTTTATATGTAATGCTGCGCATTCTTAACCTGAGCTCATTTTTAAATATACAAAATGGATTACAGGAGAACCATTTGAAATATTTTCTACTTGGAACACAATTTGCAACTCCAGAGCTCAAATGCACTGTCAAAAAATGAATGTTGTTTTTTCAGTATAATACAGTTGATTTTATAGTAATAAACTGCAAAATTGCAACTTTTATAGTTCTAAACTGTAAAATTGCTAGTTTCACAGCTTATTTTCACTGTGCCATTTTACAGTTTCAAATTGGACCTCGGTGCCTGTAATTTACTGGTAAAAACAACAGTTCGTTTTTTTGCAGTGTGCGCTAACTTTGCGGTTATTTACAAAGTTACTTTAAAAGATAAAACATTGCGTTCTGCGTTAGTGGCAGCTGTAGAACGTTTTCTTTTGCTTCACTGAGAATATGGTTAATTTGTAACAAGTGAGGGTCATTACTTTCAAAGTTTTTTTTTTACAATACAATATTTTTATTAACGTCAGACTTATTAACGATCAAATTTTTTCTAGAACTTCTCGTTAAAATTGTACAATTTAATACTTCATGGATTCTAGGAAATTCTAGTTGTCGATGCACATTGTTTTATAGATTTTAGTGTGAAAAATTATGCTATCGCTAAAAGTATCCGCGAAATTTTAAATGGAGTTCTGAATCATTATTAAGCCTTTTCATTGACAGATTGCTTACAGAACAGTTTATTTTTAGCATTTTGCATAACACCAACAGGGTGCATTATTGAAAAAGAATTTCTGCAATATATTTCCGAGCAACTAATTTTTGTAGATGCATTCGCGAAATTCTAAACTTATTTTTCGTAGCATATTTTGATTGAACAAAAGAAAGAAGTGGGAAAAACTGGCAAAAAGAATGAGATACTATATGAATTGCATTAATTTCTAACGAATAGTAATACTTCTTGATTTCTCATCGCCTTTTATATGGGCCGCAATATCCACAAGATTTAAAAAACTCATTAAAAAAATAAATAAAATAAAATAAAATAAAGAACAGAAAAAAAAAATATTACATACGATCAAAAATTACTGCAATTCATTAAGCTTAGACACAATTTATACGTGTCGGCATACATTAATTTTTCCTTTGATCGTCGTCAGTACACAATTAAAACTACAGGTTGAATGTGCCACCTTTAAGGGTGAAAAGTTGTAGCACCAGCAACACCCCCTGAAGAGTGCCACGTGACTCCCTATGGCACTCTTGAAGTAAATATTACGCTCTTTATGGCACCTTTAGAATGCCATGGGTCACCCATTGGTTGCCATAAGGTACCCAAAGGGTGCCACTTGACTCCCTATGGCACTCTTGAAGTAAATATTACGCTCCTTATGGCACCTTTAGAATGCCATGGACACCCATAGGTTGCCTTAAGATACCCATAGGGTGCCACTTGACTCCCTATGGCACTCTTGAGGTAAATATTACGCTCCTTATGGTACCTTTAGAATGCCATAGGTCCACCCATTGGTTGCCATAAGGTACCCACAGGGTGCCACTTGACTCCCTATGGCACTCTTGAAGTAAATATTACGCTCCTTATGGCACCTTTAGAATGCCATGGACACCCATAGGTTGCCTTAAGATACCCATAGGGTGCCACTTGACTCCCTATGGCACTCTTGAGGTAAATATTACGCTCCTTATGGTACCTTTAGAATGCCATGGGTCACCTATTGGTTGCCATAAGGTACCCAAAGGGTGCCACTTGACTCCCTATGGCACTCTTGAAGTAAATATTACGCTCCTTATGGCACCTTTAGAATGCCATGGACACCCATAGGTTGCCTTAAGATACCCATAGGGTGCCACTTGACTCCCTATGGCACTCTTGAGGTAAATATTACGCTCCTTATGGTACCTTTAGAATGCCATGGGTCACCCATTGGTTGCCATAAGGTACCCACAGGGTGCCACTTGACTCCCTATGGCACTCTTGAAGTAAATATTACGCTCCTTATGGCACCTTTAGAATGCCATGGACACCCATAGGTTGCCTTAAGATACCCATAGGGTGCCACTTGACTCCCTATGGCACTCTTGAGGTAAATATTACTCTCCTTATGGTACCTTTAGAATGCCATGGGTCACCTATTGGTTGCCATAAGGTACCCAAAGGGTGCCACTTGACTCCCTATGGCACTCTTGAAGTAAATATTACGCTCCTTATGGCACCTTTAGAATGCCATGGACACCCATAGGTTGCCTTAAGATACCCATAGGGTGCCACTTGACTCCCTATGGCACTCTTGAGGTAAATATTACGCTCCTTATGGTACCTTTAGAATGCCATAGGTCCACCCATTGGTTGCCATAAGGTACCCACAGGGTGCCACTTGACTCCCTATGGCACTCTTGAAGTAAATATTACGCTCCTTATGGCACCTTTAGAATGCCATGGACACCCATAGGTTGCCTTAAGATACCCATAGGGTGCCACTTGACTCCCTATGGCACTCTTGAGGTAAATATTACGCTCCTTATGGTACCTTTAGAATGCCATGGGTCACCTATTGGTTGCCATAAGGTACCCAAAGGGTGCCACTTGACTCCCTATGGCACTCTTGAAGTAAATATTACGCTCCTTATGGCACCTTTAGAATGCCATGGACACCCATAGGTTGCCTTAAGATACCCATAGGGTGCCACTTGACTCCCTATGGCACTCTTGAGGTAAATATTACGCTCCTTATGGTACCTTTAGAATGCCATGGGTCACCCATTGGTTGCCATAAGGTACCCACAGGGTGCCACTTGACTCCCTATGGCACTCTTGAAGTAAATATTACGCTCCTTATGGCACCTTTAGAATGCCATGGACACCCATAGGTTGCCTTAAGATACCCATAGGGTGCCACTTGACTCCCTATGGCACTCTTGAGGTAAATATTACGCTCCTTATGGTACCTTTAGAATGCCATGGGTCACCCATTGGTTGTCATAAGGTACCCACAGGGTGCCACTTGACTCCCTATGGCACTCTTGAAGTAAATATTACGCTCCTTATGGCACCTTTAGAATGCCATGGACACCCATAGGTTGCCTTAAGATACCCATAGGGTGCCACTTGACTCCCTATGGCACTCTTGAGGTAAATATTACTCTCCTTATGGTACCTTTAGAATGCCATGGGTCACCTATTGGTTGCCATAAGGTACCCAAAGGGTGCCACTTGACTCCCTATGGCACTCTTGAAGTAAATATTACGCTCCTTATGGCACCTTTAGAATGCCATGGACACCCATAGGTTGCCTTAAGATACCCATAGGGTGCCACTTGACTCCCTATGGCACTCTTGAGGTAAATATTACGCTCCTTATGGTACCTTTAGAATGCCATAGGTCCACCCATTGGTTGCCATAAGGTACCCACAGGGTGCCACTTGACTCCCTATGGCACTCTTGAAGTAAATATTACGCTCCTTATGGCACCTTTAGAATGCCATAGACACCCATAGGTTGCCTTAAGATACCCATAGGGTGCCACTTGACTCCCTATGGCACTCTTGAGGTAAATATTACGCTCCTTATGGTACCTTTAGAATGCCATGGGTCACCTATTGGTTGCCATAAGGTACCCAAAGGGTGCCACTTGACTCCCTATGGCACTCTTGAAGTAAATATTACGCTCCTTATGGCACCTTTAGAATGCCATGGACACCCATAGGTTGCCTTAAGATACCCATAGGGTGCCACTTGACTCCCTATGGCACTCTTGAGGTAAATATTACGCTCCTTATGGTACCTTTAGAATGCCATGGGTCACCCATTGGTTGCCATAAGGTACCCGCAGGGTGCCACTTGACTCCCTATGGCACTCTTGAAGTAAATATTACGCTCCTTATGGCACCTTTAGAATGCCATGGACACCCATAGGTTGCCTTAAGATACCCATAGGGTGCCACTTGACTCCCTATGGCACTCTTGAGGTAAATATTACTCTCCTTATGGTACCTTTAGAATGCCATGGGTCACCTATTGGTTGCCATAAGGTACCCAAAGGGTGCCACTTGACTCCCTATGGCACTCTTGAAGTAAATATTACGCTCCTTATGGCACCTTTAGAATGCCATGGACACCCATAGGTTGCCTTAAGATACCCATAGGGTGCCACTTGACTCCCTATGGCACTCTTGAGGTAAATATTACGCTCCTTATGGTACCTTTAGAATGCCATGGGTCACCCATTGGTTGCCATAAGGTACCCACAGGGTGCCACTTGACTCCCTATGGCACTCTTGAAGTAAATATTATGCTTCTTATGGCACCTTTAGAATGCGATGGGTCACCCATAGGTTGCCATAAGGTACCCATAGGGTGCCACTTGACTCCATATACCATATCAAGTGTACTTCAGGGTCATATATCATACTTCAGGAGGTACCGCTGGTGCTACAACTTTTCTCCCTTAAAGGTGCCTCATGAAATCTGTAGTTTTAACAGTGTAGACAGTTCCCACAACAACCCCTATAGTTTGTTAGAGTTGTGAATTAAAAATAAAATAAGTCTTGAATCACACAGAAATGTAATTTAATTAGAAATAAAGATACACTAGCATCTTCATTAGCTGAGCGACGATTATTCCTTTAATTCCGACTCATGTCTGATACTGGTGTGCTTCTTCCTGTAATATAGTACCTAATCTTGTTGAAAGGTAAAGTAATTAAAATCTAAGAATAGAAGTACTGCACAATTTGCCTTATTTAAAGTATCTTCGTTTATCATTTCTTATGCTAAACCTAATAAAAGTTACTCATTCCAAAAATACTTCGACATGAATTCCAGTAATTAATCTTTCAAGCAAATTAATTTCTTCAAATTAATTTTACTTTGAGCCGCCTCCTCTAGTTACACAGGGTATAACTGAATGCTATAATTTCACCTGAACTGATCACCCAGCCAAGAGGTACCAAAGCTGCTGGCTGCGGTCCCTCGAACTTTCGACAATATCAAGCAAAATCCTTAGACACGACATCACCATCATCATCATCAACTGATTTCTTTCCTATGATTAGTAAAAAGGCTCCGAAGGATACTAAAATATTCATCACAAAAAACTCTTTTCGATTGACAGCCAAACTTCTGCAGTTTTTAATTCAACAAAAAATGTGACATCCTAAATGCAGGTCTAACATTTTTGAATTGGACAAAATGGTATCAACTTAAAAATTCAGTTTCAATATTACACTAAATCTGTACACGAACAAAGATCTCTGATTGATAAAAATCCAACTTTTAACCTTCACTACCTTTCGCTTTTAATGATCACAACTTTATTTTCAAGAAATCGTTTTTCATCTAAGTCACATTTTAAACTTTTGCCAAGAAAAAATGCGTTTGGATTTCTTCCAGCATTTCCACAGAAGATACTATTTTTCAGTAATGAATTGATGTTAACCTGAAACCGAGCGACATATTCCTCCTTCTTCTTTTAAAAGAAAGGTTATGCGAAAAGAAATTACTAAAGTAAGAATTGATGATAAAAATCTTTTCCTAATTAGAAAATGCTATGTTTTGTAATAATAAACCAGTATGTTTTCTTGACTAAATGTTTTCTCAAAAGTGAACTTTGATTTTTATCTTTATTAAGATAGGCATGGAGTTGAGAGAGACAATAAATGAAGTAAATGCAACTAAAAAGCAATGGAGGACGCTTTGGAATATATTAGTTTTACTTTGAGTTTTGAGAAATAAACTAAAGATTTAGTTTCTCCAAAAATGTAAAATATTTTTTTCCTTTCTTGTTTTCTTCTTCTATGTGATTTTTGAAAAAATAAAGTATTACTCAGGGACGTCATTTGAAGTTTTTCCAGGGGGAGGGGCAAAGGGTAAAAACACAATACAATTTCACCAGAAAACTACAAAAACCACGCCCACTTATATGTAAATACATGGATTTCTCAATGTCAGGGGGGGGGGCAAATGACCCCCCTGCCACCCTAAATGACGAGCCTGGTATTACTGTTACAAAGCATGCTTTTATTTTTGGATTTGAAACGCTTGGAGGCTGAAGGGGTTCTGTTACAATTTAAAAATTAAACACTCTGGACGATGGTAAGCAATGGATACAGGTAAGCAAATAAAACTTGGTACAACAAAAAGTAGGTGTCATTAGACCTATTTCATACGCACACTAACGACAAAACCAGAAAGCAGAAAAGCTGAAACAACTGCAACCATAAAGCTTTGAACTTTAATTACTCGCAATTTCGGTTTTTCACATAACCCCTTCATCTCCCAAGTCCTTCATTTATGAATGAATTTTGACATTAGAAGTGAAAAAGTTGAGATAATTTTATTTGTTAGACTGCAGCAAAAGAAATTGATAGCAACAATAGTTGTTTTTCCATACTTTCTCCAGGTTGTCTTAGGGCCTTAGTAGTATGGTATACAGTAGAACCTAGGTAGCTCGACACCCTATCTAGGGACCACGAAAATATGCCGAGTTAAGCGGGTGTCACCTTACCGAGGTTCCATCCTTTCAACTATTGTAGTGTTTTCTGTATGTTTTATTTACTAGTGCTTACTATCAATGTTAATTAAAAATAATTTCAGTAAATAATTTTTCCTTTCTTTCTTTTTTTTCTCATTTAAAATGAACTTAACAAATAATTAGGAAAATTTTGAATATCTTAATAGGAATAAATCCATAATTTTTAAAAGAGATAAGAGCTCCTTACCAAAGAGAAGAGTCCTCTTCTTCTTCTTTCAAATCTTCTTTCAAATCCCCGGCATCTAGTAGAGATAGATCAAGTCCAGCAAATATTTCACCTTCAAAAAGTCTATGACTATACCTGGTCTATCCCTAAAGTCTTCAGTGGATAGACCCATGTAGGATAGAATGTGGTCTGGAGAAGCCTGCGCAGTGATACAATTTTTACCCAGGGCATAGTCTTTTACTCCACTGGAAAACCTGAGGGACTTGATGTGTGTACTGCGGAGTCTTATGATGGCTGTTTGGTACTGCCTGTTGATATTGATAGCCAGACACCTTCCTGGGCGATCGCTTTTGTACCAACTATGGCTCGGCGGATTTATCCAGTTGTTCTTGGTCCTGAGATTGGTCAATGAGACGATCTCTGGAGATGCAAGAAGCCCAGAGGGTGCCGTGACTTCGAAAGCCCCTGGTTTGGCAAGGCTGTCAGCAATTTCGTTTCCTGGGATGTCCACATGAGAGGGAATCCATTGTAAATAATGGCGATGTGATTGGGAAAGGATCTTGAGCTTTTTGAGAAGGTTCGTGCCAGTAAGGTCTCTCACGTTTTGCCAATTACCAAGGTGTCTAGGGCACTCCTACTGTCAGAAAGAATCCAAATTTTATCCGTGAGAGGGAAAGAAGAAGAAGAGTCCTGCTTACTCTTGCTTGAAAAAAAAAATGTGTTGTGCTGGAGCTGCCTTATTTCTCTTCTGGATTGTTCTGGGTACATTTATCCAAATCCTTCCTAGCAATGGGACTGCACCGACAGCGCAAAGTGTGGTGGCTGTCTTTTCTGGGTACTAACGGGAGTTCTCATCAAGAGCTCTTTCCCGAAAACCAGGAATTGACTAACCCATAAACATAATTCTCAGAAAAGAGTAAGAGGAAAGAATATCGGTGACATAAAATTAGCAACTTTACAGTTTACTACTGTAAAATCAGCATGTTTTACTGTTTATTACTATAAAATCAGCTGCATTATACTGTAAAAACAACATATATTTTTTACAGTGTAAGATGTAATGTTAGTAAGTTTTATAGGGGTCAATATTTGTTGCTCTGGGGGGGGGTCATGGCAACTATTTTTAGTAAAAGGTCTACCTGTGGTTCTAGAATCTTACTAGAGGATATTTGTAAAGGTAGTGGGTTTACTTGTTAAAACCACTTTTTACTTCAGGGCCACCCCGTACCTACCACAATACATGGTACATGGTGTAACCGGTTGGATGGGGCCATGAAAAGGGCTCTGATCTATTGATTCACACCATAAGACGAGCAAACCCCTGGTCCAGCACCCTCAGAGGTACCGATTCACTTGGAGGACTTTTTGACCACGAACATATTTCACGCCCCTCCCCACCCCAAAATACACTGCAGGCACTCCGTGGTCTCCTTTCTCTGCACTATTCACTATATAAAAATAGCTATCGATGGCGAAGTAATGCTGTTTCTGCTATTAAAAAAGCTTTTTTTTTAATTATTTACTAGTTTATTACCCGGCGTTGCCCGGTATTGCATTATCTTTATCTTATTTCATGCTAAAATGAAATACGTGAACCTTTAATTGAAAATTCATTGCTAATCGTAATCTTCGTTGGAAAATACTCATATTTAAATGTGTTACATTTCCTCAATTTGTATGCTTAAAGGCTCATCTCTATTATTCTATCGCTTCAAGATTGAAAGAAAATGGCCATTTTGATACAAAAAATGTGAGTTTTAAGATTTTTAGCTTTTTTTTTTTTAATTTCAAAATCCGCCTATGTGATTTCTAGTGCATCAAGGAACCTCAGTGCAGTTTGATGAAAATCCGACGAAAACTGGATTTGTATGAGGAACAAACCTACATAAAAATATGCATTCATCCATTTTTACATACATAGATAGGTCTTTAGACAAATCAAAATTTTCAGTGCAAAGATACTGCTTGCACTGTAATTACTCAGTACCAACCACTTAGCGTCTAAGTTGATTAACCACTTGTTTCCGGACAAATGTCAACGTTTGTCCTTCCAACTGCTAGTGCCTACTCATAGTTTGGTCGTGCTTTCAAACAAATTAACAACATTAGTTAGCTCTTGAAGCTCATTACCAAAACACTCTCTCGGACGCACCTCAGAGAATTCGAAGCAGTGCCATCTCATTAGTTGACATTTACCCCAAATCTGCCCTTCTGTCTTTGTCTAAAATCTGGGAACTGAGATCTCCTAAATTTCTCATTCACTGGTAAATATTTTCAAAGGTAGTGGCTTGCCTCACATATGTTTTGTATGTTGTATCATACTGAAAGCAGTTGTTCATTAGCAAATGCATTGTTTTTGTCATTTGGTTGAGTTTTTAACAAAACTGTTGTACTGTCTGATTTTCTTAGGTAAAACTTTCCGCTTATTATCGCATGCGTCAGGTCTTCTCTGATCTTACCAAAATAGGGGTGATAGGTAAGATAGCAATAAGGGGAAGAATAATAAGAAGCATTTTGAGCCGTATCAAACAACGTAGAGCGATGCTAATTTCAAATACATAGTTTAGTTGAATGTATAATAGGATAGCAAATGCAAGTTTTAAATTGAAAACTTCGGAAAGTTCCCATTCACAACCCATCACCCCTATTTTAAGTGGAACGGATCCCGAGTGCCAGGCGGGGCTCTCACTGACGGACAGTAGCTGTTTTACATAAATACTGGACGATGAAAAATAGTTCTTTTGAGTTTCGAATTCTATCATTCGAAAGAATTATTTCACGATTTTACACACACATGCGTTTGTTATGTTGATAAATGTACCATGTACTAAAATAATAGAAAGTAAAAATTTCCGACTGAAGAATAACGAATATGTGAAGTTAAGCCCTACATGATTGGGTGCGGTCAGATGTTATTTCAACCCAGCCCGTTTCGCGCCGAACGTTATGTTTTACAAATGCGTTCAATCCTAATAATATTTTAAAACAGAAAAAAAAAAGAAATGCGTTAAAAAAAATGTAAAGTCATAAGTTCATCATTTTTTTCTTTTTTTGACATTATTTATTTTTGACCTTTAAAATTTTATATTGTAATTTCATCTTTTGTTAGTAATAAGATTTATCAAAGAGTTACAAGAGCTTGGAATCTTTAATTTCTTACTTGTATGCTATAAAGCCGTATTACTAACTAGTTTTATTGAGGGTCCGCTTCAGGAAGCTTAGGGATGTCCAGTTGGTAGACCATCACTACCCCATAAAAAGTAAAAGAAAAGGAAGTAAATTTGATATAGTTTTTTTTTATTGGAATTTATTTTTGATTCGACGATCTTCCTTTGTTTATTTAGTTCTTGAACTATTTTCTAATAAACAAGTACTCAGCTTAAATTAAAAATTTAAACATCACCTCACCCTGATTTCTGATCTCATAGTGAAACTATTTTCTCTGTTCACAAAGCATTTTAAATCTAAATACAGTGAACTCTCACTTATGCGCCGACCCAAGGGACCAACAGAAAAAGGCGTATAAGTGAGAGAGACATATAAGTGAACAAGCCTATTTAATGGACTAAAACGGAACAGAATTTCTAATGAGAGAATGAATAAGAATGTTTCTATCGAAAAGGGACATATTACCACAGTTTGGCAAATACTGTAAAGTAACTGCAATGATAAAGAGAAAACAAAATTGTAGCATACCTAATTACAAAATGTTCCCTTTAAAACGATCCATAACAGACAATTGTCCCTCTCCAAACTTTAGTTCATGTGGATAAAATGCCTTCCGTGAGCAATAAAGGCGAAAGACTAAAGAGGAAAGTTAAGAAAAATGCTTATTTTTTTAAGAAAATTAATTAATTTTTTTACATTTTAGGGAAAATTCGGCGCATAAGTGAAATATTTATCCTTAGAGCGACGCATAAACGAATGATACTATCATTGTTTTGCTATGGAAAGTGCTGGGACCATTTAAAATCGTCGTATAAGTGAATAAGGCCCATAAATGAGGCAGCGTATAAGTGAGAGTTCACTGTATATTTAATTGTTTTCGAGAGGATACGGTAAACACGGAAAAATAATGATAATCCTTACTAGTAAAATTTGCTAGTCGTAAAAGCAGAATTAAGAGGAAAAATTCAAACTTCTTACGCTAAAATCAATAACAAATGTATTAATTGTAAACAATAAACAAATAGAATCTGGCAACAGATAAATATTTTAAATCATTGAGCTTTCTTTCCTCTTCGGCCAACAATGACATCGGTTTCCAATCCTGCAGATTTAAGCCTTATCCGCATTTGCTTAAAAACGTTACTCAAGTAGCACACTTCGTTTTTTAAAGGTTGTAAAATGGTTATTAACGTTGTAAACAACCGCTTAAAAACGTTTATAAAACGTTTAAAGGTTATTTGTGCTACCTGGGTATAGTTCGAGTTCTATTTTACATGGAAGTTCTAAACACATCTTATGAGACGCAGAAAAAAGTTCTCTTTCTTTTGTGGTACTATTATTTTAAACTTTCCTATATGTTTTCCCTTCAAAAGTCGTGAAAAGCATTTTAAAGGTTTTTAATTAATATCATTGCTAATTAATGTCATCCAAAGACGCGACCTAGCTAAGAACACTCTTGATCACTTCACCTTTCAAACAAAAGCAAAAAATTTAAAATCGGTACATCCGTTTAGGCTCTACAATGCCACAGACAGATCGACAGACACACAGACACGTCAAACTTCTAACTCCCTTTCTTTTTGCGTCAAGGGTTGATAAACACAAATAATACAAGTTTAAATACAATGAAATACAAGCACGCAAAAGCATGCTTTTTATATTGAACCAACAAAAAAAGAACGGAGGATAAAACACTTTAGATTTCATTCAATTTACTATTTCGTATATGGTTGAGCTATTACAAAAAAGATAAAGATCACTTAAGTTTCTGTAAAATATTACTAGTTTGGAGACACAGATGTTCTTTTTATACATCCCAGGAAGCAGTAAAACGAAGCAAACTAAGGACATAATTTGGTTTGTCATCCCCATGCTTTATATGCGATAATTTGAAATATGGTGTTTAATTTGAAAACTTTTGTTTCGTGTTTATATCTTAAAAAATAATGAAAAAGAAGAAAAGGGAAAGAAAAGAAAAGCTTTGCAGTTGTTTTCCGAAGTTTTCGTTTGGAAATTTCAAAAGTTTTCTTCAATATCTAAGTAGCAATTTTCGGTACATGATATGCAAATAACTGCATTTTTCGAAACTAAACTATTGTATCAAGCGCTGGAGTGGAATTAGATAGAAAGAAGCACTAAAAATATTTCTTGTCAGCATGGAAAATCCTCGGTAAAAATTTTAAGTAGTGATGAAACAACTTCCTTGAAGAATTTCTTCTTGCAGAATTTAGATATTGATATTCACGTAATTGAGATGTTACTACTTTTTTCTTCGTACAGAGAAATTCATTCTTTTGACCTTATGTAAATGAAATTTTTCTGTACCTACAAGTAGTATGGAACTTAGAAGAAAAAATCAAAGCAAATCAGCACCGATTTTTTGTGGGCAAACGTAGTTTAGAAAACCCTAGAGAATTCGTTTCCTGGTAGCGAATCGAGGAGTGCCTCCATCGATTTTTCGATGAGTTATAGGAAGAAAATAACGTACCCCCCACATGAACTAAGAGGTATAAATCCAACCCTTCAGGCCTCTGGCTCCCTTTTTATTGTTGCTTTGCGCCAGCTACACTTCAAAAAATGAACTGATGTTTTTACAGTATAATACTGGCAGCAGAGGTTCCAATTTAAAACTGTAAAATGCACAATAATAAACTGTAAAACTAGCAATTTTACAGTTTCTAACTGTAAAGTTAGAAATTTAACAGTTTATTGCCGTAAAATTTAGCTGCATTATACTGTAAAAACAGCAATATAATACTGGCAGCAGAGGTTCCAGTTTGAAACTGTAAAATGCACAGTAATAAACTGCAAAACTAACAATTTTACAGTTTCTAACTGTAAAGTTAGAAATTTTACAGTTTATTGCCGTAAAATTTAACTGCATTATACTGTAAAAAACAGCAATATAATACTGGCAGCAGAGGTTCCAGTTTAAAACTGTAAAATGCACGGTTGTAAACTGTAAAATTAGGAATTTTACAGTTTTTACTGTAAAATTAGCAATGTTAAGTTTTTTACCATAAAACTAGCTGTAATATGCTGTTGAAACAACATTCATTTTTTTTTACTGTGTACGCTGGCTATTTGAGGAGCGCTGTTTCACTTTTCCAACTGTACCGTAATTTTAGTGTTATGTCAGACTTTCACAGTACACGCATGCCACAGGTAACCGTTTCTAGGGCAGTCAACCATTCACAGCACTACAACATTCACACAAAAAAGTGTTACCAAGTGGGCCGTGTATTATATGTAGCCTATATCCAGTTTAAGCTAGAGAAACATACTTAAAAAAGCTCAATATAGCATGCATTATCAGTTTTTTAAATTATCTTATTGACGTTTAAGAGTTACTCAATTTTCTCAATCCGTGTTCATTTTACCCTACAGTGTTTGCTTCAAATGGGGCTGCGTTTAGCTTCTTGCCATTTGCAGACCTAGTGCATTCCCCAAAGCGGCATCCACTCTTTCATGTGGCCCCACCATCGGCAGAATGCTATTGCCATGAGAATTTTGACGCCCAGTTTCCCCACTAGATGGAGGCACCTGGGCTCTATTCGATGCGAAACTGCACTAGGAATTTAATTTTGCCAAGAGATAATATGAGCCAAACAAGTACTCGAAGGATCTTTTACATGCCTACATACGACATGAGCGCTGTCGTTTTCTGCATCATGAAAATCCACCGACTGGAGCTGGGTCCGAACCCGCGCTTTTGGGCGTAAGAGGCCAGCGTCTTAACCACTATACCACTCTGTCGGCTTTACCCTACAGTGTGAGCTAGGCTAAAATAATCATAATAGCGAATTGAAAATAAACGAGGCTTTAATAGTTTATTTCTAAAAAAAGAAACAAGAAGCAGCTTGTAGCTACCCTCAGATAGTGTAACTGCTATTAGTCAACAAAAGGCAAATATTTCATTTTGGTTTAGAAATGCTACTTGAAAAAAAGAAGAAAATAGTTTAATTTATTATCTGTTATCACACTGAGCACTATCCGTGAAAATTTTTAAAATGAAAATGGTACTTGGAACTTATTCACGACTATTATAAAAAATATTGCCTTGTGGGGAAAATTCAAATTATTCTGAAAGAATGCCGCAGCTTTAAATCGCAAAAAATATCAAAATAAAAAGAAAACAATTCAAAATAGCAGATTTTCCTCAACACATTGCTACTTGTAAAGAAAAATTGAAAATTATTTTCTGGGGTAATTTAATTCCTACAAAACTACTCCTTGTTTTTCATTTCTTTATTCAGAAAACACAGAAGAAATAAATTGATTTTAGTAAAAACATAGGAAGTAGTAAAATTTAAAGGAAAAAAAAAACAAAAGAAAATACCAGACGAATTCATTGTCTTGAAAGACAATTTACCTTATATAAGATTTAAGACTTGTCTTTCGATTAGCATAATTGCTTAGAATCAATGAGAATGCATGTTTTACGCGTATAAACTTGTAGCCTTATGAATATGTAAAAGAGATTCCAAGAGGCGGTTTTATCTTTTGTTTTACGAAGCTTGTTTTGTCAGGAATTTATGTCGTTTCAAATGACTCTTTTTTATTTCTATGCTTATTTGTGATTGATTTGACACGTATTGCATCAATTAATGTATGTAAAGTTTTTGTTTCGTTTTTTAAAAATACTATTGATTAGGGTTAGAAGTTTAGAGCATATAACAGCCGACAAACAACATTTAGTGTACGGAATATGTATTGCAGTTGTTTGAGTCATCTTTAGCGTCGGCATTGAAAAATTAGCCATGATTTTTTAAGAGACCTTGTTACCATGACATTAAATCAAGCAAATTATTTCTGTTTAATATTGTTTTCATTATTTTAAAGAGAACTTTTAGAGTACATATAAAAATTTTCAGAAATAAAAGTCAATAAAAGAGTTTATTGTTTACATTTCAGTTAAATATTTTCCTATGGACAACAAATTCGCAAAATTTAAAACGTGGTAGTTGCTTGTGATAGTTGTATATCTTAAAGGTCTAAGCTTATTAATTGTAGAGTAACATTGTTAAATTTAAACATGCTTTATTTTGTGTTAGTACTAATAAATACCAAACATTTTTACAACATTGAAAGCATACTTATGAATACACTGAAATGTTAATCGTGTGTCAATCTTGTTTTTTTTAGTAAAATTATGTTCTTAAATTTAATGGCTAAATAACACTCTCTGTCAGATATTTAGCCTTGTATCTTACTCAACGTGAAATTAAACTTTCCGATTTCCTTGTTTATCTAGATAGAGAGCTTTCCTGAGTTTTCGAATCAGACATCAAAATGGCAGCGAATACTTGGAGCAGTTTCACCGAAAAATCAGTTCAGTTTGAAATTTCGAAGCTGCTGCATTAATGAAACATTTTCATTTATCCTGATACTACAGACGAGATTTATCTACAGTCAGTCTCACAGTCGAAGAATTCGTTCTCGAAAAGGTAGAAAATCATTGAAAAATAGTTTTAGTAACAGGATATCAAACTTCAAGGTGCTCCTCATCATGTTAAAATACAAGTAGTAAACACCAATAATGAGAAGATCAATAACATGATTATGACAAAACAAATAAATTATTTTCTTGTTTTTAAAGTTTGTGTGCCATGTGCACCCATATGGGGGAGGGGGGCAAGTGGAACGAAAATATAAAGATTTTTTCTTCTTCCTTCATTAATGAAGAAGTTATTGAAAATGACAACTTTTAATAACTCTAATCTGCACTGAAATTGCTTTCCATGGGAGAAATACCCTGTTACACTGTAAAAATAGATATTTTTACAGTATAGTACAGCTAATTTTACAGTAAACAGTACTGTAAAATTGCTAGTTTTACGGTGATAAACTTTTACAGTTTATTACTGTGCTTTTGCAGTTTTAAACCGAACCTCTGCTTCCAGAATTATACTGTAAAAACAACAGCTTATTTTTTTCAGTGAAAACCGTGGGAAAATATCTGATACCCCCCTAAAATTTTGTATATGGACGACCATGCCTTTGGAGACCCAAAGAAGGAATATTCCCCTAATTAGAAATTGGTGTATCAGAGTTGTTCTGATAGTTGCACCAGAAAATTGCAATAGTTGATGAAAGTTCGAAAACAAAATAATGAAAAAAGCCATAAATAAGAGGCAAAACCATGCACTAAATCGGCACTGAAATTGTTTTTCATGAGAGTAATATCCTGCTAAATTTTCGGAAAGGGGTCATTCCAAGTGACGAAATGGGACATTTGGAGCTGTTTTGCCAGTAGAGTGTGTTCAATAAATACAAATAAAATACGCTAGGAATTTTTTTGTAGGTGACAACGGCAAGGATTTGTCATCCGAATTACGTAGAAAATTTAAAATTAGTTATTTGCTTTAAAAGAATCGAGTTTTAAGCGTTAAAATGCATGTGACGGAATGGGACTAGTATGAGTCCCTGTTCCGTCACAGGCATTATATTACTTATTCGTGAGTCATTTTCTTTGAAACTATGAACTTTTGACTTTTCATGTAGTTCTCATGACAAATATGAACTGTTGCTACCAACAAAAAAATTCCTAGCTGTTTTATTTGTATTTATTAAAAAAAATCTACTGACAAAACTACTCCAAATGTCCCGTTCTGTCACGTGGAATGGCCCAAAACTAACTGAGACCCCCCCCCCCGTGTTGATGTTATGTGTGTATTACCATTTACCAGTCTGTGCAGTTGTGTAAGTAGATATAAAAGGTAATAATAGTAGTTAAAAGCTCCACCCTAAGGTTGTTTAATTCTTTAACCTTAAATCAGATTATTAGATAATAACACAGAATTACCCTTTAAATACAAGCATATACCGTAGTTAAAGTGTGTATCTCAGCAAAACTATCTCATTACATCGATTACTACCATGCAAAATCATTTTCTCGTATAAATATTGGACGAAGTGCCGCCCGTAAGAAGAGCAGTATTTTTTTTCTCACAAAGCTATCTCTTAAACTCTAAAAAGAAACTTCCAGTGACAAAAAGGTTTAGTACCCTTCCTCGGAGAAATTCAATTACTGGAGCGAGGAGCTCCGAAGGGTGAAAATAATTGAATCAATTCTGTCCCGGTGTGGAGCAGGTTAATATTTCTTCGGAGATTCTTCTACATGCTTCATTAACTGCCTTATTATCTATCCAATGGAAAAATGCGTCTAGACAAGCGGGAGGGGGGGGAACCTGTATTATAGTCGTTAATGCTTAAACCGGTGTTAGTACATTAAAAGCTCAAAAGATACAAGTATTTGTACTTGGTTTTAGTTTAGGCATACTGGGAAGAAACACCGCCGAAACCAAGGATAAGAGCAGACGTTTAATTGATTTTAAATATTGTGCATGTGGTATTGAAAGTACAGTGGAGCCCGCTTAGTGAAATGTCCCTTTTGCCACAAAAAATATTCTAATAGGTGCGATATTCCCTTATCCGGAATTAAAATAATACATTCTAGAGGTTTGGTACAATGAAAATGTATCATATTAAGCGATATTCTTTTAACCGATATTCTAATAAGCGGGCTCTACTGTATGTCAGGTCCTTAAATATGAATTGAAAAAAAAGTAAACATGAATAGATAAATGCGTTTCTTTAAACCAAAAACGTAAGTTTCCAATCTTATAATGAATGTACCAAGCAAGCTTTCAGTTGCAAATAAAAACTTAATTTCTTTAAAGGCTAATAATAATTTATGTTTTTCTTTTATCATTACAAAAGTGTTTGGATGGTACTGTTAAAGATTTGTGTTATTCATTGGAGATAAAAATTTGATCGGAAAGATTCCTTGAGTTAAAACTTTCTTTAAATAAGTGTGATCGAAAGGTGCAAAGAGAGCTTTTAAGTGTACACATTTTAATGGGAGTAATGCGACTTAATCCAGCATTTAGTACAGAGGGAATTTTATCGCTCAACAAACTGAACATACACTTATGTAAATGAATTCTAATGATGCTCAGGTACAGTTTTATTTTACGATAAAATTTGAAATTAAAATTATTTCTAATGAAGATAATTGCATGTAGTTGTACTTATTTGAAGGTATATTTTAATTTTTATTTGACTTTTTTTTTTCAAAGTTTTTTAATGTTTAGAATTTTTAATGGATTATTTTCCAAAAAGCAGCTTTTTGCTTGGTTTTATTTCATTCAATTTAGCTGAAGTGAAAAAGAATATTTTTATTTACACTATTTGTAAAATCAGCATTCTACGCCAACGACAATTGTGACTTAATTCAAAAACAAAATAGAAATCACGGTTTGACGCAATATAACTTCTCGTCAACTTAACAATATATGTAAAAAGTTATAATGTTTCATGAATTGTTTTTTGTAACCTAGCTCAATGGTGTAAGGATGAAGTTTGAAGCATTTTGTACTAAACTCGGAAGTTTTGATATTGTGTCAGCATTGAATGTTGATTATATTGCTTACATGCCATCATAGAGCCAGTTATGCTGCCCTAGAGAGATCTGTAACAAGTTTTTCTTACCAAGGCTGGAAAAATGTATGCACTCTGCACTGTAAAAAAAATTCGGTGACTTTCCTGTAAAATAATGGGTCCCTAACGTGGCTAAATTCCGCTAGTAAGGTATGGTCAAAAAACCTGGTCAAAACAGGATAGTTTCCTGCTAATTGAGTAATCTTCCTGAAATTGACCTGAAACCGCCCTGAAATATTCAGAAACCTTCCCAATAAATGCCGGTTACATTTTTGGAATAAATCAGCAACTTTTTAGCTTTTTTTTTTTATCACGGCACGGCATTTCTTTTGAAAAGCTTTCACTTGAAAGTGCATAGTTGTAGTCTGGTGTTCAATAAGATTTCAAAGTTTATTTACCGTATTTTATTTTGATACCTAAAACGCATTACACACTATAAGTATTCTATTCCTTCGCAATTATTAACTTCCGAGCACTTCGGCTGCAGTAGCAATGCTATCATATTCTTAATGCATTAGAGAACGGTTTATCCTTTTGCATCATATTGGTTGGGTGGAGTTTCTGCGGAGAATATGGCGCATATAAACTTCGCTTAAAGTAAGTTAATGTGACAGAAGGGGTGCATATGAGGATATTCGATTCTCTATGAATGGATTGTTATCCATTCTAATAGCTTATCGTGTGTGCGCATATTCTTGGGAAAATGGAGCAAAGTATTGCATTTGGGAATGTTATAAAATGCTTTCAAGTTCACAATGATGGGTTTCGAATTCCAAGTGAGTGATAGAGAGAATAAATATTTCTAAGCTGTGTTATTTAGTTGAGAGCTATACTCAATTTTCTTTGAATGACGATATTAATAATAGGATGCTTTGTATTAAACTTAATGCGTTGTTCAAAGTAAAGGCTTGTTGTATGAAATAAATACCTTTCAGTTTGAAAAGTAAAGTTTGGTTTTTCACCCTTTTCCGCACCAAAATTACAGAGTACTGCAAACATGTGTTTTAGTTACATGCTTTTCTCGGATAACTCTTCATTAGGGTGATTCAAAAAAATTTTTTTTTGAATTTCTCTGGTCTTAACCCGCAGTTTTTTTACACTATTCATGAATGTAATGTATGTAAAATTTTAGCTCAATTGAATAATATTTAGAGGTCGCTCAACGCGATCGAATTCTGTTGAAAATTAGCAATTTCGAGAGTTGGAGTATATAGCTTCATTATCCGAAATAATATTATTCTTCATATAAAATGGAATAACTTAAAACGTTAGTTTACTCTACTAAGTAATTAGTCAATAAAATAATAGCTCAAAGTGAGTTGTAACCCCCCCCCCCGCTCCAAAGCTACATCATCTCTCACCTGCGTTTGGGTAGAAAATGCAGCTGCAAGCTCGGGCTGTGATTTCTGTTTCTTTTCGGTTGTTTGAGGTGTATGAGTTTATTCGGCGAAAACACCTAGCATCCACTCTAGACAGGGCCCAATACAAGTGACAGAAAGCCACTTTGATAGTAGCTGCTACAGTACAAAGTATCTGTCAAAATGGGGAGGATTTGACAACGTCCATAAAAGGGTAAAGGCAAACTATTCGCTCTGAATCGGACGTTAACTTACAAAAGTCGTTTAAATCTATGACTTCCTTTGATAGTTCACTGGAACGAAACACTTATGCAAAATATATTGGGAAAATGAAGGAGGATCGGCGACTTTCATACCAGTACTAGTATCAGGACCACAAGCATTGATGATTTACTTCTGGGTTCTAGTAAGTTAGTCATGCACTGGAATTGCTACGGCAAATACTGCTGTACGATAACCAGTTTGATAAATGGGAACTTACTGAGCTCGTACGTAGTATGTGTTTCCATACGACATGCAGTGCCGGTACTAAAGTTGGAGCATGTTTGAACTTGGGAAAAAAAACTAGGGAAGCAACTTTTATATTGTGCTTTCTGCCATTACATTTTAAACATTGTGTTTTCTGTGGAATTACGACTGAAGTCTATTCTAGTCTTGGTTTCTCGGTATTTTAACGATAAATTAAGAAATAGGTAGAATTGGGGTATTTGATTGCGTGCAATGTCAAATGCGGTGTTCACGTAATTGCGTGGAACCATCCACTGCCATTGGATCTACAATACTGCTTTTTAAGCAATTTCAGCAATCATAGTCAAGAATAAAACATTCTAATTTTAAACCTGGAGTGAGAAACGATGAGATTGAGGATTTGGTAGCCAATTCAGAGCAACGTGCAACTAGTAATGGAAGTTGGCAAAGTCAACTTCTGATGACCCATGTAAAAGTGTCTAAGGAAGATACTAGAGCTTAGTGCGATTTTCTTGAGCAGAGCACCTTCTCTTGGTGTATGTTTTTGTGTCCCAGGAGTGGTTCCTCGTGTTATATCTGTGTTGAAGATTATTTATGGCTTCAAGTTACGGATATTTCCCAACCAGTTAAAACTTGCAGCTGGACAAACAAAAGGTATTCGTAACATATGAATGTGATTTCTTTCACATTCTTATCGTTAATGGGAAAGAATATCTAAGAGCTGGGTTCCCAGCAACCCTTTTTGTGCAAGCACTAAGAAATGATTTGGAATATTTTTAGCGTCCTTATTCATGTAAAGAAGAAACTCAAAATATATCAGCTGTTTGATCCTGAGCATTCGAATCTTTAAGATAGCTACCAACAAGGCTTTATACTACCAAAGAAACTGAGGATTGTAAACGACAATACGGAGCGTGGCATGGCCCTTATTGAAGCATTTGTTAAGACTATCACTAATGACGATAAACAAAGACAGTGTCCTCTTCAAGTGGTACAGGAACACAGAAAAGGTTTCAAAGTTGCAAAAATGTAACCTTAAAAAGTATTGCAGGAATTAATGAGCGAACTACGATATATTTAATGTATTTAAATTTGTTTTTTATATTTTTTACGTATTTGATTAGTTTTCATACTTTTCTGCATTTCATTGGTTTTTCAGCTATATAGTTCATTTTGTGATTGCACGCTTTTTTTCTTCGGAGATATAAAAAAGCAATAAAGTAACTTTATTATTATTATTATTTACGTTCGCATTTGTGCCACTATCACAAAATTTGAAGTACTCCTAAATGTAAATATAGTTAACTAAAATTTTGGGCGAATAATTCAGTGTATAAAAAGGGCCAAAATAAGACGGTAAGACGAATAAAAATACAAAGGCTACTTTTTTCTATAGATATCATTTACGATCACGTTTTTGTCAATATCACGAAATTTCAAGGCGTTTGAGCGACCTCTAAATATTAATATATTTTGCCAAAATTTTGCACAAATAATCAGTGTATATAGTGGCACAAAATAAGAGGGTAAGACGCACAAAAATACAAAGGCTACTTTTTTCTTTAGATATCATTTACGATCACGTTTTTGTCAATATCACAAAATTTCAAGGCGTTTGAGCGACCTCTAAATATTAATATATTTTGCCAAAATTTTGCACAAATAATCAGTGCATATAGTGGCACAAAATTAAGAGGGTAAGACGCACAAAAATACAAAGTTTATTTTTTTCCATACATTTGTGAATCACCCTACTCTTCATCCTAAAATTTACATTTCTTTGATTTGAAAAAAAATGGTTCCCTGTAACCCCGAAACACGTGTCTGCAGCAGTCTGCATAATTTGTGCTACTCATTTGTACGAAAAGCGTTGACAGAACCATAATTTACTAAAATGGCTTTTTGTTCTAACTAAACTTAAATGGTATCTTTTGTGAGTATTCTTTCAGAATAAAAATACTTTGTCAAGCTGAGAAATATGTAGAGGTTTGTACTACAAGTAAATCAAATAAAATATTGAAACATTCACTAATACCACTATGTTTTGAAAAACTATAGTGGTTTGTACTATATATAAGGTCAGGGGGGGGGGTAAATTCAATCCTTTTGTTTCTTGAAAAAGACAATAAAACCAGACAATCAAATTTGTTTTAGTGAAAATTTTGATAAATTGGATTCATATAGGTTAAGCATAAAGTTCGGCAACTTATTTGAATAGATTGCTTTCTCTCAGTCATTCGTTTAGAAGATCATGTTTTGACACCTGCACTTCGTCCCACGGTGAGTTTAACCCTTAGTTTGGCAATGTATCCTACAGGATACATCACTTTCTACATTTTTTAATTTGAATTAGGCGCCCTCTAGGGGGCTGGCTTTTAACCTATAGCATTATTCGAACCTTCTTTTTCAACATCTGTCTTTACTGTGGCTATTTACAAAACAACGCGTTCAGTATTAGGTTTATAAGTGTTACAATGTGTTCTACCAAAACAACATGGCGTCACGTCGATTACAGGTATGTTCTCTTTTATTTTTTTTTATTATTTGCTTATTATTTTTGTTGTTTATGAAATCTACAATAGTGCCAAATTAGTTGATATTGTGATTGAGTGAGCCACGTTTTATGTATTCTTATTTGCTACTTTGGCAGTGTATCCTACAGGATACACAATCTATAAAACCGATTTTCTTTTCATTTTTTCAAAAGAAATTTTTTTAAACTGTATAATATTTATTCATTTTACCAGAAAAAAACTAAAATAAAAAAAAAAATGTCAAAATTTTAAAACTTTTGATATGTGCGAAACTACGGGTTAAGAAGGAATGAAAGTTATTTTAAACATTAGCGTATATTTGAACCGAATCATGTGAATATTGTGTTTGAAGTAAAAATTCCGCAAAATACATATATCTTGATATTATTTAAAGGTACAATTGCACACAAAATATCTCTACTAATAATAAAGCTGAAGGTGTGTCTGTCTGTCTGTGACCCGTGTAGCGCCAAAACCGTTCGACCGATTTTCATAAAATTGGGCACAAAATTAGTTTGTAGCATGGGTGTGTGCACTACGAAGTTTTTTTTCGAAAATTTCATTTCGTTCTTTTTCTATTTTAATTCTTAGCTCATTTTTCATACAAATTTGATAAAATATGGAAGAAATATTTCATACACATTTTCAAGTTTTGTGTTATTCAAAAACTTGGAATTTTCTGCTAAAAAAGATGTCAGTTCGAAGGTTCTACGAGCATTAGAAGAGCTGTAATAATTATTTAGTACCTGGCGGCCGAGCCCCGCTCGGTTAAAAAAAAGAGGTTTGTAAAATCGTGTTTTTTCTAACGTTCGATGTACTGTCTATTTGCGTATTGTGCGCCTGGGAGCCACGGGCGCTTCCATCTGAAAAAGGGGAGATAGGTTTAGGATGCGCACTACCCGATGCCTTCAGCTTTTGTTAGCTCAATACTTCCTCGTTGCTTTCCCCCTATTTCGAGACAGTCCGAAGAGACTTGGCGCGTGCGCAGATGCGGTGGAGGTCGCACGAAAAAATTTTAGACAGTACTTCTTTAGATACACATGAGAAGCATTTTTAAGCCTTTAGTTGCAATTACGCATTTAAAACAGATGTAATTTACCAGGGTTGAATGAAAAGTAACTGTTTCTGCAACCACAGCCTCACAGTTTTTTCAACATGTGCATCAGAAGCATAATGACGTCCCCGTAGATCGTCTTTCATTAGTGGGAACAGATGGAAGTCAGATGGTGCTAAAACATTTTGCTTGTGAAACTGTTTGTCACGCAAATCAGATGTTCCCACCTCAACATCTTTAAACTTACTCGCCCAACGACGCACAGTACTCATACTAACGCAATCACCATAAACAGCTTGTTTGCATTCTCTGATGAATCTCCTTTGGGTGACACCTTCTGCTATCAAGAATTCTATGACTGCACGTTGCTTTTCGCATTGACCGACCATCTGCGCAAAGTTTCATACTTTACACTCTAAAATCCCAACCGTTCAGTGCAAAGGCTTCTTACCAACTGAATCTGTAGAGGAGATATTACGGGACAAGCCAATACCTGCCGAATACCAGTGTTGCCATTTGTTGGGGAGTTATGAAAGTTTCTCTTTTGGCTTATTTTTCTATCACAGTTTGAAGAAATTATAGTTGAATCATAACTGAAACAGAGCATTCTTTCTGCGACATCAATTTACTGAAAATGACCTTTTAATTTTATACCACGGGCAAAACCGTGCGGGTAGGGTACCGCGTTTCTTACATATTGCTTAATTAAAGAAATTATGTAAACAGTCTTCAACTATTAATTATCATTTGGATGGTAAAACACTGGAGAACGCCAGAAAAAAAATTTCTGCAATCACCTATTATGTTAGAAAAGATTTGAATTGTTGGCAGGCTTGATGACTTGTGGTGGTTTCTCTTCAAATTTAAAGCTAAAAAAAGTATCAACAATTGGTGCCAGCTTGGCAGTAGCAGTACCCCATCAACTTCTCGCCAATACCATAGATTGCCTCATTAAACTACAGTCGATCCCGCTTAGTGAAATAGCTGTTATGACACGAAAAAATAGTCTAATAAGCGGGACATTTCATTCTCCGAGATCGAAATAATACATTACAATGGGTTTGTACATTGAAATTTATTATATCCAGCAGGATATTCTTTTAACCGATACATTCTAATAAGCGGGCTTGACATTTTAAGAATAACTCTTACCATTCAATAAAAAACATATTTAGGATAAATGACTAATATGAAGGTAAGGAATTACTGGTGAAACTAGCAAACAATCTTCTCAATAAGGCTCGACCGATGCATCGGCCAGGCCGATGCATCGGCGCCGATGGTTGAAATTTTTTCCATCGGCCATCGGCATCGGCCGCCGATGCTAACTTGGCAAAAACATCGGCCCATCGGCCTCGAAAACATCTAAATGCCGATGCCTGGCCGATGTTTAAACAAGAAAAGTTTTCTTAAGAGGAAATTCTATCTCCTCTATTTTTTACTTCACAATAAAAGTACGTTCACCATGTGGCTTGAAATCGAGCAGCAACGGGACCAAAACAGTTCTGGATGTTGGAATTTTCCGAAATCGGGCAGATAGTGAAATTTTCATTTTTTTTTTCTTTTTTTTGTGTATGTGAATGAAAGGCTTTTGTTTTTCTTTTTCATTTTAAAAAGATGTTAGCCAGATGAATTTGGCAAACATTTATTTTAAGAGAAGACGGGATCTATGTTGTAAAATTTCGAGGAGGGACCCACCTCTGGTTACTCTGTTATGTGATAAGATTATTGTTTTCATTTTTTTTTCTGAAATCTAATATTGTGTTACTCAATTCTGAATTATCCAGTTTTGAATTGAATATTGAAGCTGTTACGATTTTCCCTTTAAGTCATATTCGTTTAGGCAGGAGTGCCCATCCGCGAGGGCCATGGCCCATACTTTCCCGTCTAATTTTTAACGGTTTTTGGGGGGGGGGGGGGGAGTTGAAATATATGAGTTTGATATATGAGTGAAATATTTGAGTTTTTTAAGCTTTTATTTTGGTCTCCGTGGTATTTGGATTTATGCTCTGCCATTGCTCTTGGGGGTGGGGGCAACCTTGAGTTCAAAGCAAAAAAAAAAAACTTTTCCCATTGACTTATCCTGATATGTCTTGACCATGAAGCAAAAAACTAACAAGTATTTATATGTATGCATACGCTCCCCCCCCCACCCGCAAAGGCGATAGCACACCCTCTTCAAATGCTACGGAACATCTCCTCCCCAAAAGAGATTAAAAACCTGCTTAAAAATGTATGCTCCTTAAAACTTCAATGGTGCACTCTACGTTTTATCAAATGACCACATCAATTGTTTTTGCCAAATTGGCAATTTCATTATCTTTGTACAGTAGCAACCGCTTATTAAAATCACATTTGTCCTGAGGACATTCGATTTTATAAAGCGGCTGATTTTATAAAGAAAAAGTTTTTAAAGATCAATTATATGAAAAATCAATAAATTACTGCATTTCTATGTAGTTTTAAAAGTTTCAAAATACAGTAAAAACTAAATGAAGTTTACATTTTTATTTGCAGACGGATCTTAAAATACTGGCTTATAGATATTTGAGATTAATGGAAATCGTACATACATAAAAGAGTGCAAATTTGGCATGCATCTCTTTGTCTTCCGAGACTCTTCCACTTCTTGGTGCTACATAACTTTGAAATCGCACTCAGACCGCACGTGTTAGCCTTTCGCTTTCTATGGTATTATTTTGGTTTTGGTGTTTAATATTACTAAAACACCATGAAAATTTTAGATAGCAGTAGTGAATCAGATACTGGCGAACCTACAACTTCCTAGAAAAAAGAAAAATATGCATTGAATGAAGATCCAATTTACAGTTTCTATAGTCTTTGTCGAGAGAGCTTAAAAGATCGACAATTTCATAGTAGTTTTGTCAAATACCGCCCAGCTGATACCGAATATAGCATCATATTTTTGTCGCCATCTTTATCGTATCTTTCTTTGTTATTTATAGAACACTTTGTGATTATATCACTCAGTTGTCTCCAATTAATGATATTAGTCTGCATTGAAATTAAAATTGATTAGTAAAAAAAAAGAAAATTAAAAAGCACATTTGGAACATCGGATTGCAGCTAAGAAAGTATCTGCATGACTACACTCAGTACAAATGGTACGAATGAGTTCTCAACTTACTATTTCTCTGTCTCTCTCATACAGTTTTTGAGTGATACAAGTATGTGCAGAAAAATCGTGAACACTAAATCGAGTAGTAGTAAAATAGAAATTCAGGCCAAAATCTAAATGACTTTATCGTAATGATTACAATTATCCTGTATTCGTAGAAAAAAAGTAGTAGGAAATGAATATGTGACCCTACAAATCTCTTATAAACATTTAATTTTCTAATCTTTTGATTTTTTTTCCATCGGCCATCGGCCGATGGAGGAGGAAAATAATCGGCAATCGGCCATCGGCCAACTTTGAACAATCGGCCAACAATCGGCATCGGCCCATCGGCCAAAAAGTGCCATCGGTCGAGCCTTACTTCTCAATATCAACTCTGATGGACACACACTCACAATTGGGTTTATTCATTGGCAGTAACTGCTTATGATTTCAGAAATTTAAGAAAAAATCCTTACCGATAAAAAATTCCTTTAGTATTTTAGTATGCTTAAAATACCAGTTCTTCCGATATTAGTTTCTAAACGTGCTAATAAACATTATCGCTTTTAGTGTCATTTTTTGTAATTTATAGCTTTGTATTTATCTTAACTATGGTACGTTTCCTAGCATTACCTGCACTTACAATACACAGTTAAATCTTCTGTGCTTTTTAACAGCAAAAGCTTTTGAAAAATGATGTCTTTTGAGACTATAACTTTGAAATGAGTTTTTGAGTACAGTTTTGCTTGGTAACGATTTTAAATATACTTAATTTTAGACGATTACATCATAATGATACGCAAAAATGTTTATGAATTCGGTAGTTTGAATTTTACATTGAATCTACAGTTCTTTAAATTGAATTAGCACATCCCCTATTCAGACGCGAATTCCATTTTACATATTATTAGTGAATCTCTCCGCCATTGCTGATGTTAAAGAAGGGACATTAAAGAATATAGAGAAAGCGTAATCCTCGAGTGGAGAAAATTATCACGCCTCCCGCATTGGGGAGTCGACATCTTGCACATTTGCAATTAAACTTTACATTCAAAGTACATAATAATGTGTCCGTGCCTTTTAATTGAGTAAACCTTTAATGGCAAACAATTATCACTGAAGCATCTATGTTTTATCTGAATTTGTCGTATTTATACGTATTATTTTAGTACTTATAAAATTTTCTCAAGACCTTCTTGTTTCGTTTGAAGTCTTAATTATTGATGGAAATCGTTAGAAAATTAATGCACGTTACTCCAAACACTTCTTTGTAAAATCTCTACCTCTGAAAAAAGGATTACCATTGCACTGTGTGGGTGTAATTATGAAATCTAATGTGTGGGACTTTTAAGTCTTCGGGGCGTGTGAACCAGGATTTTTTAATTTCAAGGGTTTGACGAAAGATCAAAGATTCCTTTAATTTTGCAGCATGCCAAAAAAATCAATGCCTCTGATATTAGTTTCTAAGCATACTTCCAAGCATTATCACTTTGAGTGTCATTACTTATGATTTATAGTTGTGTACGCATCTTATCTATGGTGCGCTCCTTTTGCGCTTCAAATACTTAGTTATATCTTTTCTTTGACTGCCAAACTTACTGAAAACGATGTTTCCTGAGACAAAAGAATAACTTTATAACGAGCTTTTGAGCACGTTTCTGCTCTGTAACGACCTTAAATACACTTAGTTGCATGCAATTACACCATAACGATACTCAAAATTTTTTATGAACTCTGTAATTTGAATTTTATGTTCAATCTGCAGTTATTTAAATTGAATTAGCATATCCTATATTCAGGCGCGAATTCCATTTTACATGCAAATTGTAATTCAAACTTTCATGAGGTACTAATTCACAGGGATACTGCAGACACGTGTTTCGGCGTTACAGGGAACTCCTTTTTCAATGCGAAAGATTGGGAAACGCCGAAACACGTGTCTGCAGTATCCCTGCTTATTAGTGCCTCATGAACGTTGGAATTACAATTTGCAATTATTGCACTAAGGAACTTTTTTTCGCCTATTTTACTTGTTATTAGGGAATCCCTCCGCATTGCTTACGTTAAAGACGGGCATTAAAGAATATAGAGAAAGCGTAATCCTCGAGTGGGAGAAAATTATCACGCATTGGGGAGCCGACATCTTGCACATTCGCAATTAAATTTTGAATACGAAGTACATAATCATGTCCGTGCCTATTAGTTGAGTAAAAACCATTAATGACGGACAATTATCAATGAAGCATCTGTGTTTTATTTGAATTAGTCGCTGTAGTTTAATTTCGCGTTTTTTCTTATTTATTTATGTATTTTTTTAATACTTAAGTTTTTCTCAAGACCTTCAGGTTTCGTTTAAAATCTTAATTATTCATAGAAATCATTAACAAAGGAATCTACGTTATTCCAAACAATTATTTGTAAAACCTCTGAAAAAATGATTACCATTGTGCGGTGTGGGTGTAGTTGTGAAATCTATCATCTAGGACTTTTAAGTCTTCGAGGCACGTGAGCCTGATTTTTTTAATTTCAAGAGCTTGACAAAAGATCTTTCGCAAATCAAAAAGTCCTTTAATTTTGCAGGATGCCAAAAGAATCAATGCCTCTGAATTTAGTTTCTAAGCATACTTCCAAACATTATCGCTTTGAGTGTCATTACTTGTATATTTATAGTTGTGTACGCATCTTAGCTATGGTACGTTCCTAGCATTTCCTGCGCTTCAAATACTTACTTATATCTTTTCTCTACCTTTGATTACAAAACTTTCTGAAAATGATGTTTCCTGAGATAAGAGAATGACTTTTTACGAGCTTCTTAGTACGTTTTTGCTTCTTAAGGACCTTAAATATACTTAGTTGTATGCAACTACACCATAACGATACTCAAAAATTTTTATGAACTCTGTAATTTGAATTTTATATTCAATCTACTGTTCTTTAAATTGAATTAGCATATCCCTTATTCAGGCGCGAATTTCATATTACATGTTATTAGTGAATCTCTCCGCCATTGCTCATGTTAAAGACGGGGCATTAAAGAATATAGAGAAAGCGTAATCCTCAAGGGGAGAAAATTATCACGCCTCCCGCATTGGGGAGTCGACATCTTGCACATTTGCAATTAAATTTTCCATTCGAAGTACATAATAATGTCCGTGCCTTTTAGTTGAGTAAATCTTTAATAGCGAACAATTATCACTGAAGCATCTGCGTTTAGTTTGGATTTGCAGCTGTACTAGTTAAATTTCCCGTTTTTCCTTATGAATTTATGCATTTTTTATTCTTTAGTTTGAATTTTTTTTGACTAATTTTGATATGAAATTAAATAAGATTCTATGTATAATTTGATACTATTTTATCATACACTTCAAAAAAAGAACTACTGTTACAGTACACTGTAAAAAATTAGCTCTTTTACAGTTTAATACAGCTAATTTTACAGTAATAAACTGTAAAATTGCCAATTTTAAAGTTGTAGACTAAAATTGCTAGTTTGCAGTAATAAACTGTAAAATTGCTATTATTACTGTAAAATGAGCAATTTTACTGTTTATTACTGCAAGATTAGCAATTTTTACAGTTTGTTACTCAAAAATTAGCTGTATCATACTGTTAAAACAACATTTATTTTTTACAGTGTGCGCACATTTCTTCTGGCTCATAAGTCATTTGCTAATATATTGCTACAGTGCAATTTGTGTTACTATAATATAGCTATAATATTGTCTTTTGCTATTGCTAAGGTATAATAATAACAAATTTAAAAACTATAACCCGACTACAAAAAAAAAAGCACTGAAATGTAAGAAACAAGGTAGGTGCTGTTCAATTCAAATGCTGTAGTCGTGCGTTGTCAACTACAGAAAGCAAGATTTAATCTTGATACACAAGCAAACATATTAGTTTGATCTATATAGATACAAGAATGGTAAATTAGGTTATATTGTTTTTCTGTAGTTGACAACGCACGACTACAGCATTTGAATTGAATTATGTTGTTAATGTGGAACTTGCAGTCGTAGAACTAAATAAACAGGTATAGCTAAGGTATCAAACGTCTTGTTTTATTTAATAAGACGATGATATTAAACAGCACCTGCCTTGTTTCTTACTTTTCAGTGCTTTTTGTTTTGTATTCGGATTATGGTTTATTTAACTTGTTATTATTTCTGACTTTTTAATGTTTTTTTGTAGTCGGGTTAAAGGTTTTTAAAACTTTTTTATTTTACTCAACTGTATATTAGCAAATGAATATACATTTAAAAAAAAAATATCTTTTTAACTACGCCTTTTTTGAGCCTCCATCGCCGAGCGACATAAAGCACATGTTCTGACAGCTTCTGGAGAGCAGTAAAATAGGTTGTGAGTTACCAGTGTATTAAGCATCAGGCAAACTTCGTTCAAATGTTCTAATGTAATTAGAACTTGAGTTAGAATTGCTTTTAACTAATTTCATGCTAAAATCTCGGTCAGCCTTAAACTGGAAATTCATTGTTGATTGCGACTTTTGTTTGAACTAAAACACACATAGATACGAAAATATCGGTTAAAAATCGATGCTTTTCTAGGAATAATCGATCTTTTCTCTTGTTGAATTCTAGTAAAAAGTAGCCTATGACACTCGAAACTCGAAAACGAATCGATTGGCACCTCATTTATCAAAATCGAATGAATAGTTTAGGAGCTACGGTGGAACATCCTTAACCACAAACATAGACAGACTGCTAAAAACATAGCCCTTCCTTTAAGCTTTGCCGTAGTCGGGTAAAAAAAAACGAGACAATAAGAGTCCGGTTGACATCAATGAATACTGGAATGAATTACTTTTTAGCTTTCCACGTCTCCTTAGATGCTATGTTACTCCCAATGAGCGGCTTGAATGAAGTTTTCTAAAAATAGACGTTTTCACCGAACATGGCGAATTGAAAGAATCTGAGAATAAAAATCCTTATCCGTATACGGAAGGAGGAAAATAATGAATTCAACTGGAGGCACATATACTTGCGCACATTTCCTATGGCTCTCACGTCTGTTGCTTGGATTGCGTGTGTTTCTCACTCGTTTACTTCGAGCGTAAGTACTTCTCCCTTAAAAGTATTTGTGGTTTCTTTACTTGCTTTTTCTTGGCACCAAAACTATTCTTTGAGCATTTCTTGGCGGAATAACAGCCTTTATTTTTTTTTATACATTAACCCTCTTTTAAAAGTTAACTGAAATTTATGCCAGGACTTTGATACATTTAACATTACATACATGTTTATATCTCGTTGATATTGAGTAACATATAAATACAATTAGAGAAAAGTTGTTTGAACTTTTAAAGGAATTTATTTATTTTTGTTAGTTTGTATTTTTGTTCATGAAAGTATGATACATGAGATTTCATTTTTTGTTGATTTAATTGTTGTTGAGATTTTGTTGTTGCGCACCATTTCTTTTGGCAGTTAAGCAGAGCAAAGGTAAAAGCAAAATTTGAATCTAACTAAGTTATTTAAAAACACATTTAGAAAAGTTTAACCTAAAAGCTGTGTCAATGAAGTAAAAAATACTTTTAGGAGTA
>JAXGGA010011399.1:0-42598 GCA_038373865.1 Uloborus plumipes
AAAATTTTATTTTATTTTAATTTTACTTATTTATTTTTTTATTGTGAAATATATTCAAATAATCATGCAATATAAAAATGAAAGCAATAACCAATCAAAAACCTTGTGCCACGAAAATAGCCCGAGAACGAAGGAAAAATAAAAGAAGGAAGAAGGACAGATATTGAGATCTTAGCATGTGCAGCTCAGCCAAATAATTCATCCCCCCCCCCAATCAATTAAAATTGCTTTCCTATTAAAATTTTGTATTTAACAGAAAATTAACGAATCGCAAAAAATAAATAAAGAAAAAAAAAGTTTAATAAAATAAAATAATATAATGAATATATGAATGAATTTAAACTTTTCAGAGATTCAGATTATTTTTAAGCGAAGACAATGAGTACACCAACGTTCTCATAGCGCCAGTACCAGTTATGTATTAAATTGCAAACTAAAACACAAAAAAAAGTGCCTGCGAAAAGAATGAAAATGATTTTCGTCAATACTTTGCAATAGCCACTCTAAAACAACATGCACAAAAAAAAAAAAAAAAAAAAAAAAAAAAAAACATGAAATTAATGCACAATCAAGTATCGTGGGATGTGTTTCGATAAATAATACATGAACAGAAAAATCACTTGAAAGAAATAACGCGGTTTTCACTGAAAAACAAAGCGAAATCCAGTTTTTTATAACAGAAATACGAGCAAACCAACCCTAGGAGATCAGCGCCACAAGCGGCGACAGCGGTAACTTCGCCCTGTACGCGATTTCCTTTGTTCTCCGGCGCGTCTCGCTAGCCCCTTAAGGATCGCAGGTAGCCATGGGGTAACTCTTGCAAAAAGTAGACGTTTTTAGACCGACATAAGGCTAAGTATGCCTTGCACTGAGCACCATTTGGCCCAGATTGGCATTCTTTTGTATTGTTGTGGCCAACTCTTGCAGAAAGATTGCTCTACAAGGAATTAAGGAATTCAACGAGAAACTAATTGTCAGAAATGTTTAAAAAAAAATACTTAGTACGAGAAAATTGCAATGAAGATGTTTTAATCTTCGCTACATTTACAAACTCTTAAAGTAAATAATTTGCAAGTTTAGAGTTTGTGTATAATGTTTTTTTTTTTTCGTTTCAATCACACCATCAAAAATATAAAAAAGACTTATATATTCATACAATTTCAGCACTAAAAGGAATCCCGTTTGTATTTTTCTTTCCATTTTTCTTCGAAATAAATAAGCAAAATATGCTATTGAAATTCTTTAGTAGAAAAAAATAAAAGTTTGTAAAAAAAAACGACAGAAAGGAATATAAAATAGACCATTATTTAGCGTACTTTTGACGGGATAAGCACTTTATAAACTCATCTTTATACTTTCTCAAAACACGTAAAAAATGGAAAATATCGTAAAAATACGTAAAAATGGAATTTATCAAGAAGGAGAGGAAAAAAGATGTTCCTTCAAAAGAGGGAATAGTCTCTCGCCCTTATAAACTGATTATAAAAATATTTCATGACTCTTAATTAATGTATTTTGGTAAAGTAACGAAATAGTTTATGTGTAATGAATTTTTCATTAAAAAATGCATTTAAAATTTTCAAACTGACTACAAATATTTTTATTCAATTTTATTCTCTTACATGTCGTTGCTTCTAGCAATAAATGAATATAAAATATGTTAAAAAAAGTTTTTATTATAGATAACTCTGCAGCAAATAATAATAATATATATAAATATATATAATGAATGAACGAAATAAATAAATACGAAATGTTAGTTTCTAAACTGTTACGTAAAAAAGGGGAAAATTAAATGAAAGAAGTGGTGACTGATTGAAGATTTTGATGTATTTCATGAAGTCATCGAGAGATCGCTTAAGGGACCGTATAGGAAATCCATCCAAATCTTGATTTTTCAAAACGTCATAACTCGGTCAATTTTTGTGGTAGAAGAGTGATTTTTTTTTTTAAACGTTACAGTGTCAAGAATGTTTTACTGAACATTAGGGTGGAGCGAAAAAAATGAATTTTTGATTTTCGTAAACGGGTACCTTTCATTTACTGTGAATGAGGCTAAGTATCAATTCTGTAAAATATTTCACTTTTGCGACGTCATTTTTAGTCTGCGCACTTGGCCTAAAGTTTTGAAATTTTTGATTTTTTTTTTAGATTTTTCAAATTTTTTAAAAAAATATTGCAAATGATAAAATTAGTGACGGGTGGTTATTAAATAGAAGAAAAAGGTTTGAAATATGCACGAAATTTTTTTAAACCATTTTAGATTATGATTTCAGTCTGCGCATTAGGCCCAAAGTTCATCAAATATTCATAAATTTCCGATGTTTTCAATATTGAGCAGAAATTTTATAATTCAATATTTCCTCTTAATATTTACTTAAAGTACCTTCAAAACATTTTATTAATCATTTTGTTGTTTCTTTGAACTACTCAACTCTTTGCTTGCTCATTGAAATTACCCAGGACTCACCACGAGGAAGTGGCCGCACTTTGGGTGCCACCCGCACTCCCCTCGCTTCCAACCAATGAGAGCACACATTTACATTTCTTAGACAAGTCAGGAACAATAAATTGTTTCTTTGAGTAGGCTATTGTTTGCATTGGTTTTGATGGATGCACTACAAAGACGGGAAAATACAAAGCTGTAATACGGAAACTGGAAGAAAAACTTGGTAGACCTCTGTAATGGGACATTTGCCAATTACGTTTGAATGAACTTAATTTGCTGCATTTTTTGCAAAAGCTAGATGGACCTACCAGTGGACCAAAGTGATTTTTGGGTCTGTTGAACAAAGCTAAACAACATGTTATACTGTCAAATCAGTTCAATATGAACCTATAGAATTTGTCATTGATCAGATTGATTTTGACAATAAAAATATTCAAGTACTGAGCAACAGTAACTTCATGAGATGAGCAAGGTAGTTTTGACTGAAAAAAATATCCCAAAAAAATGAAACAGAAGTCCATGAAAGCTTTCCCAAGCCAGTTGTCCCAAGTGTTGACTACAGCAAACATAATCTTTAGACTATAATTTTTAAAAGAGTTCATAACTTTCGCGGTAAAAGTGTCCTTGCTCTTTTAGGATGAAGTGCAGACGTTACTAATTTAGCTATGAGTTTGTGTGAGATTATAAAGATTATCTCTCCGGGAACAAGCAGAAAATGGTATTCACATCTATTCAAAACAATGTATACTTTGCACCCAAGAAATATGCTGTTATCGATACCTATATGTATATAAATGGATGAATGTGTGTATGTTCCTTATACAAATCCAGTTTTCATCGGATTTTCAACAAGCTTGTTACAGAGGTTCCTTGATGCATTAGAATTCACATAGGCGGGGGTTTTGAAATGAAAAATAAATCCAAAAAGCTTTATTGAATAGATAGAGTTTTAGAGATAAGACTTTAAGCATACAAATGGATAAAATGTAACACATTTAAATAGGAGTATTTTCTAACAAAGATTACGATTAACAATGAATTATCAATTTAAGGCTTAACTATTTCATTTTAGAATGAAATAAGTATTTATATTCCCATGTGGATAGAATTCATTCAAATATTTTTTAGAGCTATGCTTTATTAATAAGCACCCGGGCAACGCCGGGAAATTATCTAGTTAGTTTATAAGAGAGAGCATATAAAGAAACTTGTTTTAAATCATATTATCAACGCTCAATCTAGAAATCAAACAGGCAAATAAGTGAGAACGCTTCAGATCCCAAAAATAGATAAAAATCTATTTTCATACATTACATACATAAATCAAAAGTCAGTATACATCGATATGATTTCTTGTCATGATGTGGAAATTACAAAGTCACCTATTACAAGTAATTTAACAATACAATATTTACAAAGATTATGGAAACTGACAATTTAAATATGATTTCTGAATGCGCTCTTTTTAAACTGCCATTCAAGACTCAATCAGTTGAAAGAGCTGTCAAATAGGTCACAAGCTTTTCGAAATTGGTTGTAATCACAGGAAAAGAAAAAGTTTAGTAAAAACAAGGATATTTGCCAGAAATATTTGATCCATTTACGACACAAAGGAGCAATTTAACTGTGAAAGACGTATCTAAGGAATGTAAATACAGTCGAACCCGCTTAATGGAATATCGGTTAATGGAATATCCCGCTTAATGTAATACATTTTCAATGTCCCGAACCGTAGTAAATCATTTCTGTGTTAAATTTCCCGGTTAAAGGAATATCATGTTAGGAAGCAATCCCGGTTAAAAGAATAATTTTTAGCCACGCTGATGTCGATCTCCTTCCATTTCTAACCTTTTTTTCCGGATTTTTCCTCCAGTAAAGAGCAATAATGATTGTGAAGCTTATGGACGGCTTCCAAATAATGTTTTGTCACATCGTTGAAAGGGTGCAGGGGCAAGAAAAGCGATTCCTGGAATTTGAAAGGAATGTTTCTCTAGTGTTGTATACTGTTTGTCGCCCCCACTGTGTATCATTCCTTCTGCTTCAGAGAATGAACAATAAGTTTCGAATAAGCTTCACCTCTAGGGACCCAAAGGAGAGATAAGAGAATAAAGGAGTAATGGGCCAACCAACAGGTGTAAAGGACCGGGGAAGAAGACGAGGCTGTGACGAATCTCTTCCGAGAAGCGCAACGATAAGTCTACTTTGATGTTCTGAAATCATTTTCCAATTTTGCTTCGGCTGTGCATGTGCTTGTCTCTTCATAATGTCTTCTAAGCGAAAAGATCTTACTTTGAAAGAAAAAGTGAATTTTATTGAATATTCAAATGCTAATGTTAATGTACGCAGTTACAACTTGAAAAAAAGTTCGAGATATCGCAATCTCAAGTTTCGAAATTGTTGAAAAATAAAGAAAAAATTCTAAACGACTGGAAATTAAACAAAAACTTTAATCAAAAGAGAAAATACACAGGTAAAGAATCAGAAGTTGAAGATGCTGCTCTCCTTCGCTGGTTTGCTGAGAAACGGGCTTGTAACGTTCCTGGTCATTTAATAAGGTCATTTTTAATTGAATTTCTAAATTTTAATATGTTTAAAGTATTATTAATTAATATATTTAAATTACCATTAATTAATATGTCTAAAGTTAATCGTTATATACTTGTTGATGAATATACTTGTGGTTAAGGTAAATTTAAATGCTTTCTTGGTTTAAATGCAAGTTGGAACGTCGTGTGGATGGAATCCCGGATAATGGAATATCCCGCTTATTAGAATAATTTTCCGTGACAAATTGGCTATTCCATTAAGCGGGCTCGACTGTACGTGCTCCATTGGTTGGAAGGAAGAGTTCACGTGTAGGACTAGAAGTGCGGTCACCTCCTCGTGGTGAGTCCTGGGTAGTTCCACATGAGCTAGCGAAGAGTTGCAGGGTTCAAAGTAATAGCAAAATGAATAAAAACAGGTTTGAAGACACTTCAAGTGAATATTGAGAGGAAATACTGAGTTAAAAAATGTTGAAAATATCGGAAATTTCTGAAAATTTGATGAACTTTGGGCCTAATGCGCAGACTGAAATCTTAATCTAAAATGGTTTTAAAAAATTCCTTGTATATTTCAAACCTTTTTATTCCATTTAATAACCACCCGTCACTAGTTTTATCATTTGCAATATTTTTAAAAAAAATTTAAAAAATGTAAAAAAAATCAAAAATTTCAAAACTTTAGGCCAAATGCGCAGACTAAAGATGACGTCGCAAAAGTGAAATATTTTACAGAATTGTTACTTATTCTCATTCACAGTAAATGAAAGATACCCGTTTACGAAAATCAAAAATTCATTTTTTTCGCTCCACCCTACTGAACATGATTGGTAGGACTGGGGGGGGCTGTATAAAAATTAAAATTTCGTAACTCTTTCAAAATTTGATTTTTTTGAAAAACATTTCGTAGCCCAAATTCCTTTCGTAATTTAAAGATTTTTTTTCAAAATGAACTATATGCTTATCTCTAACGGTTTAGAAATTAGTTATTGGGCCACCATAGGAGTGGATACCCTGTAGATCGATTTTGAATGAAAACATGCAGTCAACAAAGTAATATATTGTTAAAGAATTGCAAGTCACTTTTCAGAAAAGCGTTCAATGCTTGCTTAACTTGCTTAATAAAATCATCATCTACTTTTGCTGCGCTAGGACATGTCTTTCAATAACATTCTGTAAAAAATGAAGAAAAAATACTTAAAATAAACCTCTGCATTAAATCATCCGACGCATTTTACAGTAACACTACCTGTCCGTTCTGTTAGTAACCCTTCTGTGGCACACCGTTCTGTTAGTAACCCTTCTATGGCACTCCGTTCTGTTAGTAACCCTTCTGTGGCACACCGTTCTGTTAGCAACCCTTGCTAAAACTTTTCACAGCATGATGAAATAAAAAATGTTAGGAAGATAAATAATTTCTAAGATATTTAAAGAAAGGGGTAAAAGGAAGCATTTGAAACGCAAGAAAACAAAATTGAAAACTTTTTTTTTTTAAATGAGCGTTGTATTATTGACCATTTTTGCTCTTTTTATATTAAATCAAGCCTTGGTAGCACCACTAAACAACGTGTTCAAATTCAAAAGCATTTTACAAGTGTATTGTGCTTACAAAGGCGCAGCTTTTTGCAGGTGTTGCATATGTCCAGTCTGAAAAAAGCTCTACGCTGCCACTGCTGCAGAAAATAAGAATAAGTTGCAATTTGTCATTGCTCGAAAAAAATCCTGAAAGTATTGCATGATACATACCAGTTGCATTCCATATCTTCAGTTAAGAACCTAGTCAAGATACATCTACAACTATAACTACGGTTAAAAATAAAATTAAATGATCTAATAACATAGCATTAACGTGTAACTAAATCTCTCGGGTACGGCCCTGACGTTGGCTGCTGATTTCACTCGTATCTTGCAACCTGCATGGCGTACAGTAGAATTATTCTTTTACGTCCCGTCACCACACGTACGTATTGAAGCCTTAAGAAACAAAGGGATGAAGAAAGTAAATTTTTTTAAAGATTTGAGTAAAACGTGTGAAAAGTAATTTACTTTCACTCTTTTTTTCTTAATCTGAAAAGTAAGGCAGCTCCTACCAAGACTACTATTACCAAATATTGCTATAAAACAACCCTAGCAGCATAATCTCATCAGCTGATGATCGGCCATTCATCAAAGCCCGATGAAATCCTCATCGGCCAATAATAAGATTCGATGAGTTCTCATCGGGAATTGCACCAATATGTCTCATCGATCGAACAGAATCCGAGCAGCAAAATCCGATGAGTTTTGCTCAAAATACGAAGAGATTTGGAGTAATTTACGAGCAGTGCAGTCCCGTGCCGATGAATTTAGGATCAATTTTGGATGCTCGGCTTATTTTCATCGGGAAAGTTGATCGGAAGGATATCGCTTTCCGATGAAAAGTAGCTCATCGAAAACCGTGCTCGGATACTGGTCGGAACGATGTCATCGTGCGTTACGGGATCAGTTTACGAGGAGTTCGATGATCGGCCGAGCAAAATCCGATGAATTGATGCTACTTGGGAAGGAGCATATGTTACCATGTAAAAAGAAACAAACTCATTTACCCAGTTTTGTTTTAAAGTTTTTTAAATGTTTGATATCACAACTTCTGAAATATGCATGTTTCTAAATTTTCAAGGACATGCGTGCGCTCTACTATAAAGGAACGTGCCACATTTTGTAAAGTAGATGATAATAACTTTGAATGCTACAATAACGTGATGTATAAGTCATTCCTATCATTTGTAATTAACGTTAATTCAAATTTATTTCATATGAAAAAAAGGAATAATTTTTGGTAATGGTGATTTTAGAACAGCATTTACCGTGTCGAGATTTTGTAAAGATGAAGAAAATCTTAAATTTTTTGAAACTGAAAAACCAATTATTTTATCCTTAACCACAAAGAGAGCGAGAAAAAAAAATGCATAGCGAATGCAATTATATGAATCAAGATAATAATCGCGCTGCTTATAACCGCTCCTTTTTCTAGAAAAAGTACGCTTTTCATTAAAAACAAAAGTCATGAATATGACTCCGTGGAGAGAGCATTCAGCTGTTAATAAGATGTTACGCGTTCCCTAATTAGAGCCAAATAGCTCTCCATAGGAAAAACACGAAAACAAAGTTTCTTCTTCGATGTGATTAATTAATGTGATGCATGCAGGAAATTACAATTTTTGAGTAATTCAAAAACAAGATTTAATTTTTTCAATTCAAAAAATGTTGTTGGGGTCTAGTAAAAAAACAAAAACAAAATTTCAGGAGTTTCAAGCTACCTGAAGATAAAGTTAAAAAACCGAAAGAGCTATGGATGATTAACCGCTTACTCGTCGCACTTTTTTTCCAAAAACTGATCAAAAATCATCAGGCTTTTATATTTTTGTTTTTTTATGTTCATAATATTTTAAGCATATTAAAACAAAAAACTTTTCCTTTGAATTTACTGGTTTTTTAAAGGTAGGAAAATGTTAATCAACTTACCCAATTTTACCTTAAAGTTTGCTTTCCTCGCGCATCCAACACAGGCTGAAAAGCTTCAATGCAGGCATTGAGAAAGAAAAAGTAAATTTTGAGCGGAGAAAAGTTTTATTTTCTTCAAGTAATGCGCATCGTTGGTGACAATTAATATTTCAAATATTAGTTAAAATGTTAATAATATTTCTGCTTGTGGTAAATTTTGAAACATGGTATGCATAGTCCTACATTGCAGTCTTTGTAGTAGCATCTTGTCTCCTTTCGAACTTTTTTCCCATTTGCATTCGTCTTACTGCAACACACTTTACATTATCTCGCAGGATTTGCTTTCTTGTCTGTAAGGGGTATTATTTCCAGAAAATGGCGTTCAATCAATCTAGGGGAGAGTGGTAATGAATGGGCCACTTTTTGGTTTTGAATTTTTGTAATTTTTTCTAACACTTTGTTTTAACTCTAAATTGGTGTTTTAGTTACTTTACTTATCTGGCTATCTAAAAAAGTCATAAAAGTTGGATTAGCACCTGTCGATAATGAATTATAATAGAAAATAAAAATTTTGAAATTTGGCCCATTCATCCCCACCTATGGGGTTGAATGGGCCATCGAAGGTAATGAATGGGCCACTAAATGAATTCAATGAAAACATGTGGATTTTATCTTTTATTTCCTGAATATGACAAAATAAATGTGACACTTGACATGATGATACAAAATCATACTGATTTAAAATTATATAAACATCAAAACTGATGCAATTAAAATAAAACTGATGCATACCAATTGTATCAGAAAAATGACTAAATAATGAGATTGTAAGAAATAAATAACATCAAATATATATATATATATATATATATATATATATATATATATATATATATATATATATATATATAAAATAACAGATAATACACACTATGATTTAACAAAATTTATATATTTCAAAAATAATATTAAAAATCACTTTTAAAAACTTCATCTTCATTTTCAAACTTGTCAAAATTAAATTTTTTTTTTAAATTTACTAGACATCGGGAATAAGAAATATCTAACTTAAGTTACCAAGAAAGAAAATGAAATTGTACTGTGAGGAATATAATATGAAAGAGAGAGGGGGGCTTTTTCAAGCCACGCACTGCGGCCAGAGGTCTATTGTACTAAAAGAATATAATATAGATCTGCAAATTATATTTAGAAGTTACTACAAACCTATTTTGACGACAGTAATCTTAATCTATCTATGACAGTCAGTTGTGTTTCATATTAATGCGAAAATCCAAAGAAAAGGAAGAAACACATTATTTAGGTGGCCCATTCATTACCATGACATAGTGTCCCATTCAGCCCCACCTATACTTTTGGAATAGATTTAGGTTTTTTGAGTACATTGAATTTAAATAACATCAAAATACATCTTAAAATTAGTTTATAGATATGGAAAGACGAACTTATACATATGTATGCAGTGAAATACTTGGTACATTTTAGCTAGGAAATGTTTTACTAAAAAGGGAAAAACTTACTTTTCAGTCAGATTCTTGACCATGCCATTCTAGTTTGAAAATGGCTCAGCGCAAACGAAAATTGGATGAGTTTAGTAGAACAAATAGCTACATCTATTGATGGCATCAAAAAAAAATTCATGCAAATACTTTTTTATATTTTGTTAGTGGCCCATTCATCGCCATGGCCCATTCATTACCACTCTCCCCTACTTAGCGACGCTTCATTCGATGGACGACCTCCTCTTGAAACAGGAACGGAAGCTTGATATTTCTCCAATATTTCATCGACTAAATCCTTTCGAAACTCCAAATTTGTTTTTCTCCCACCTTCTTTAGTAGGTGTAGTAGTTGTAGAAATAAAAGCTAATACGGGCACGACAAAAAGTAAAAGTTTTGAAGCTTTAAAAATATCAGAAACGCAGCCCGTATGAGACACGAGCACGACAAAATTTGCCCGAATATTCTGCCCGTATGGGGAACGGGCACGACGACTAAGCGGTTAAAAGAAAAATGCCAACAAATTTAATAATACTAAAAAAAAACAATATCTACTTTAACCTTGAAATTAAACAGAAAAATCGAAGACACACAAAACCAGAAAAAAACATTATAACTAACAACGGAAAAATTAGACAAAGATTCCTTTTATTAAAAATCTCAGCATTATTGTAATCGTAGGAAAAGATATGATTCTAGTCTATAGAAAACAAATATTGAATTATATCTTTTATTCATTATAACCCTTTAATCATGATTTGATTTTCATTTTTAACATTCAAATGCAAATAATTATAGTACTTTGAATATCATCTGTGTTAGTCTTTGTTTGAAAAACTTGTATTTGAAGGTTTTCATGTGCTTGTAATTAGCTTTCTCTTTAAGTTAATGCGTGTAAAGGGAGCTAAGGATGATTGATGATTTTCATCGATGCATATCAGGGATTTCAAATTAAGCTTTTATTAAAAATGATTTTTGAACTTACATAAAGAGTAATTATAAATTTCAGCTTAGAAAAACTGAAAACGATATTGTTTGAAGGAGTTAAAAATTAAATTTACTAGAAATACGTCTTGGATTATTAGAGTACTTCTGTAGTACTGAGTGCAACTTGTTTAGTCCATTTGGTTGGCTGTAAAATAGTGAACTCTCACTTATACACCGCCTCCTTTATGCGCTTTTTTCACTTATACGACAATTTTCAATGGTCCCAGCACATTCTATAGCATATTAATGATAATATCATTCGTTTATGCATTGCTCTAAAGATAAATATTTCACTTATGCGCCGAATTTTTTGTAAATATTAAAAGTTAATTTTATTTCTTTTAAAAAATAAGCATGTTTCTTAACTTTCTTCTTTAATCTTTCGCCTTTATTTCTCACGGAAGGCCTTTTTTTCGCATGAACTAGAATTCGGAGAGGGATAATTATCTATTATGTATCGTTTTAAAGGGAACAATTTGTGATTAGGTACGCTACAATTTTTGTTTTCTCTTTATCATTGTAGTTACGTTACAGTAATTGCCAAACCGTAGTAATATGTCCTTTTTCTATAGAAACATTCTTATTCATGCTCTCATTAGAACTTATGTTGCGTTTTAGACCTTTAAATAGGCTTGTTCGCTTATGCGTCTCTCTCAGTTATGCGCCTTTTTTTATTGTTTCCTTGGGCCGGCGTATAAGTGAGAGTTCACTGTATTTGCATTTTCTCGTAAGTTTAGCAATGTGAGTTTTAATGTAAAATACACACACACACACACACACAAATATATATATATATATATATATATATATATATATATATATATATATATATATATATATATATATATATATATATATTATTATTATTATTATTAATTTTATTATTATTATTACTTGTACATGTTGCTGGCCTGACCGTGCAGTCTCAATCGCAACAAGCACAATTGGTTATAAGTTAAAACAAAAACTTAGAAAGTTGCTAATTCATAATATGACACATAACAGTTCCTTTAGAGTCATTCAGGTTTACACGCCGAGCCTGATTAAATGCATCAGTTATTAGTTTTCATAGTTCCACCCACAAAGTGAACTAGTGATACACTGTAAAAAATACATGTTGTTTTTACAGTATAATGTAGCTAACTTTGTAGTAACAAACTAAAAATTGCTAATTTTACAGTAATAAACTAAAATTACCGATTTTATAGTAATAAACTGAAAATTGCTGATTTTACAGTAATACGCTATAAAGTTGCAAATTTTATTTATTACTGTGTATTTTAGTTTTTAACTGGAATCTCTGCTGTCAGTATTATACTATTGTTTTCACAGTATAATACAGGTAATTTTGTGGTAATAAACTGTAATATTGTGGTGTTCAACTGTAAAATTGCAGCTTATATACTACGCTGCAAGGTTTCTTGACACTGGCGTCGTGACGTCAGCGTGACGTCAGCCAATGAAAAACGAGCTAGATAAAACGTCACAGCCTACTTGGCGAATTAGAGGAGATCCTTATCTGCTTCCGAGCTCTTATTGGCTCCGGGCGTAGTGACGTTTAGTGTCAAGTTAAGTTGCTTTCTGGTATAGTAATAAAGTGTAAAATTACTAATTTTACAGCTTATTAAGTGTATTTTACAGTTTAAACTGGAACCTCTGCTGCCAGTACTATACTGTCAAAAAAAAAAAAAAAAATAGTTTATTTATTGCAGTGTAGTTTTTTAGAGATAGTGTCTTCCAAAGAAGTGTTCGAAATTACGTACAGTAATTGTCTACTGATTTCGTGAAATAATTACGATTTTAAATTAAACCTAAAGACGTCATATCAAGTTTTTCCAGGGGGGGGGGGGGGGCAAAGGGTAAAAGCTCAATTCAATTTCACCAGAAAACAACAACAAAAAAAAAAAAAAAACACGCCCACTTATATGTAAATATATTGATTTCTCAAAGTCAGGGGGTTGGACAAATGACCCCCCCCTGCCCCCCTAAATGACGGGCCTGCCTAAAGGAATGTGACGCGTTTTTAGAATGTGATGTAATTTAGTACTTTTAGGAACTGTAACATAAATAATGACCGTTCCATTGTCCGGAAAACTTTCCGGATGGAAAGTAAGAGAACAGTAAAAGAAACGCTGTTAGCGTTGATTGCCGGCGTATATCTTTTATGTTTAAACGTTAAGGTGTAGGGCAAATAACCTTGACAAAATAGTTGTATGCCCCACTTAATTAACAGGGTATTTGTCCACTGATAACCTAACAGTGAAATATTCCCAAGATTACACGTGTTGGTTTACTCATTTGCTACGTCGCATTCTATTTACGCTTCAAACAGAAAAAAATGAAATGTGATCAAAGCAGTTTTGACGTTTTTTCATTTTTCATTTATTTATTTATTTATTTTTAAGACTCGCAAACAAAGCCAATAGCAATTACATATATCAAGCCCCTACACTGAAAAAATGAACTGTTGTTTTCACAGTATAATTCTGGCAGCCATGGTTCCAATTTAAAACTGCAAAATGCACGGTTATAAACTGTAAAGCCAGCAATTTTACAGTTTCTTACTGTAAAGTATGTATTTTACAGTTTATTGCCGTAAAATTTAGCTGTATTAAACTGTGAAACTTGCACTGTAATAAACAGTGAAATTAGTAATTTTACAGTTTATTACTATAAAGTTGGCAATTTTACAGTTTATTAGTGCAAAAATTGCAATTTTTAGAGTTTATTACTATAAAATTAGCAGTATTATAATGTAAAAACAACATTCATTTTTTACAGTGTACAGATCAGTTTTAATGATATTATACATATCTGATAACAACATTGCGTTTAAAGAGAAATTTACTAGTCAGACTAACCGAAATTTTGCATAAAAGTTTATCTACATTTTTAAGGTATTGTAAGAGTGGTTTTATATACTACGCTGCAAGGTTTCTTGACACTGGCGTCGTGACGTCAGCCAATGAAAGACGAGCTAGATAAAACGTCACAGCCTACTTAGCGAATTAGAGGAGATCCTTAACTGCTTCTGAGCTCTTATTGGGTCCGCACGTAGTGACGTTTAGTGTCAAGTTAAGTTGCTTTCTGGTATAGAAACATTCGCTCAATTATTTAACAGAAATACCGACGAATTAATAATGGCTCCACGGTTCACCTTAATCCTTGAAATAACAGAGCAGTAAAAGAGCTTATCAAAGAGTCGGAGTTCTAAGATGGCTGCTGACGTGACGAAACTACTGTTTCTGGATAACAGTGGCCGAATTAAGATCTTGGACTAAACTTCGTGTGGCTATGGGCCGTAAAATAGCTAAGTTTATTACGAATCCAGATTCCTGAAGTTAACTATTTCCAGCTATAAGGTTAGCAGGAAGCAATAATAGGCTAGGAGGGATTTTTTGGAAAATATAATCAAGGTGTTGTATTATCTCTCTCTATTTCTCACGCTACACGTCCCACTCTTCCATTAACGTATAGAAAATAGCAAGTTAATGGCTAAAAATTAAAATTTTAACCTTTTTAGATTTTTAAACAAAACTCAGGCATAACATTTAATAGGAGTATACCGTATTAAGAAGTATTTAATAGGAGTAGTCCGTTTTGCATATGTTGCTGAAAAAAAAACCCCTAGGTAGCTTCTTGAGCATTAAAAGATCTCTGTGCCAAATTAAAAAAATGATCCGACGCAAACTGTGGACTTGTATAAGACACGTAGTATCATTTCCTGTACATATATTATCTTTTAAGTCAAATACGGGTAAAAATAGTAAATAACAAACAGTTCTTAAAATGGAATTTTTTTTTGAGAAATCACGATTGCTATTTGTTCTTATTCGACATTGTTGTTCCTTTCCTTTTCAGAGCAAGGGAAGTGCTATAAATATCATGAGAAAGCTCGTGATGTGAGAAAGCGTGTTAGAGAGATCTGATGAAAAATCTCGTTAACATGATGCTCTATAGTAAAATAAATCTAATTGAACCTTTTTAAGTTTTCATAGCCACTCTCTTAATTATGTGACACGAGCTCTTACTCAGGCGGAAATTGTTTTTCAAAATGAGGAAGATGAGATGCGATTTTGCGTTGAAAACAAAATTTTACCATTCTTACTCATTTTTAAGCAAGAAAAAACATATCTTTATCTGAGTAGGGTTCCATCGACTTTGATGACTTCATAAAATGCATTTTCTCTAAGCGAAAGGACAGCTTCCTAGTTATGATTTAAATTGCAGAGAGCACGCTTTTCGCCACTCTCCCCACTTAAATTTCAAACGAATGTGAAAACCCAGGTAGAAAAAAAAACGTTTAAACGTTTTATAAACGTTTTAAATCCGTTGTCACAACGTTAATAACCATTTTACAACCTTTAAAAAGCGAAGTGTGCTACTTTGGACGTCTCATTCATGGGGAAATAAATCCTACGGAAATGTTCCTAAGCATTTTAATAGTTAATCTTGGGAGATGCTTAATTCAATTTCCACATTCCATGTTGAGATAATTCTAGAAAAGGAAAATTCTTGTCATAGACCTCAGCAGAAGTTCTTCAACTTTAATTTAACAGTCGTTTAAATAAAACTACTTTGTAAATCTCTTACTGTATGTGATTAAGCTCCTTAAAATGATTTAGTTTATTCAGAATAATATAGTAAGACCTTAAAAGTTTATATTTGTGAGAGAAAGGTTTATAAAAGTTACAATTTAAATTCATGACTATGCTAGTGTAGCTTAGTTTGAAAAAAGTTTCTGTTTTCAATTGCCTTTTAAAACATAGATAAAGAAAGAGAGAGAGCGGTAGGGGAGAGAATGTAATGAAAATATACAGTAGTTGAAATTGTATTTGAAGCAATTTCAGATAAGGAAATTGCACCACATTTGCATTTTCTATAAAAAAAAGCCGAGTCACGATACCTGAGTAATAGGTATGAAAAAATAAAAATACTTGCATTGTATGAAACGTGAAAACATTAAAAAATTATGCATTATTTAGTTTCCAAAAAGGAGAGTAGAATTTAAGTATCCTTCTTCAAAGTAACGTAATTTACATATAAAGTTACACTGGAGCAAAAACCCGACGAAAAATGTGCAAGAAAGAAAATATAGAGAGGCTGAAATCGCATTTGAAGTAATTCAGTTAATTAAATTACCCTGTTATATTATTTCCTACTACAGGGCCGAAACCCAATGGCTGATCCAAAGAAAAACACGCACACACACACACACACACACACACACACACACACACACACACACACACACACACACACACACACACACACACACACACACACACACACACACACACACACACACACACACACTTTTTTTTGTATAATATTTCATGTATCTAAAAGTTCTACATGCTGAAAATGCTAAAAATATAAAAATAAATTATGTTTATTTCAAGTAACGTAGTTTATAACGAATTATAAAGGTTACATTCGGCAGAAAAATTCCTTTCGGAGGGGACCAAGCATATTCAAAGTAGAAATTATATTTTATGCACTTATCTTCTCAATTAAGGCTACAATCCCACATATTCATGACATAATTAAGGGTTTTAGATATAAAATTATAAGAAAAAATGAACTGATGTTCCGGAAGGAGCAACTAGAACAATTTACTTCCCCTTCCCCCCCGTATGTCTCTTAAGAGATATTTTGAGTACATTTCCTAAAACATTGCACCATCTAATTACCAAACAGAAGTGCAATCAGATAAAATTATTCTATTTTGATATTAAATAAAGCAGTTTAAACACTAATTATAATAATTATATTAATACTAGTTTATGCAATATAAGCACTGAACAATGCTATACAGGGTGTCCACTCCAATCGTGGACCAATAGCTAATTTCTAAACCGTTAGAGATAAGCATATAGTTTATTTAGGAAAAAATCTCCAAATTACGAAAGGAATTTCGGGTCTATTCAATGTTTTTCAAAAAATCAAATTTTGAAAGAGTTACGAAATTTAAATTTTTATACAGCCCCCCAGTCCTATCAATCATATTTAGTAAAACATTCTTGACACTGTAACGTTTAAAACTAAAAAAAAATCACTCTTCTACGACAAAAATTGACCGAGTTATGACGTTTTGAAAAATCAAGATTTTGAAGGATTTCGCATACGGTCCCTAAAGCGATCTCTCGATGACGTCATGAAACAATGCAAAATCTTGATCTTTCAAAACGTCATAACTCGGTCAATTTTTGTCGTAGAAGAGTGATTTTTTTTTAGTTTTAAACGTTACAGTGTCAAGAATGTTTTACAAAATATGATTGATAGGACTGGGGGGCTGTATAGAAATTTAAATTTCGTAACTCTTTCAAAATTTGATTTTTTGAAAAACATTGAATAGACCCGAAATTCCTTTCGTAATTTGGAGATTTTTTCCTAAATAAACTATATGCTTATCTCTAACGGTTTAGAAATTAGCTATTGGTCCACGATTGGAGTGGACACCCTGTATACAATACTAAATAATACTAATTATACAATACTAGCTGACCCGGCCACGCGTTGCTGTGGCTAAGGTATGGGTTAAACTATAATGTTTCAATAGAAACGAAAAACTTTATTACCGTTATAGAGATCAACTTTATATAAATATGAATTTGAGGTCAAAATGTGAAAACAATCGAACAAAAATTTCCTAAGTTTGCTAGAAACAAAAAATCAACAAAAAATGTAGCATTTTAGTACTTAGAAATATTATATTCAAGCTTGTAATAATTGAGTTAATTAAAAATTTGCTAATTGCTATTGCAACATTTTATTTTTTAATGTAACATTTTATTTTGTAATAATGTAGGTAGGGTAGATAATTAACCAATATTATTTGTTATTTTTTGAATTATAAGCATTTTTAATTTCAGTTTAACTCAACACTAATCGGTGCACAATATTCTTTGTTAATCTGTCTCTTGTAAACAAAAATAGATTGGACGGTTTTCCCACACGGGAGCAAGCGATCTATAGTTGCCCATGAGAAAAACATGGATTTTCTAAATCTAAACCGCAAATCAAGGGCGTACTTAAGGGGGGCGAGGGGGGCCCCCGCCCCCCGAAATCGAGAAAGATTTTTTCAAAAGTAGGTGCTCGGTTCGTGCTTGCTCAAAAAAAAAAAAAGAAAGAAAAAAAAAAAAAAGAAAAAAAAAATCCTTAAGAAAAAAGCCCACTCTCTATTAACATTGTTTTCAAAGGTGTATATAAAAGGGACAGCCCCAGAGGATCTTTCGCTTCTATACCCCTCCCCCCCCCCGAAAAAAAAATCGGATTTTTTTTTTTAATAATAAAGGTAGTTATTATTATTCGGTTTAAGTTTACTCTTAAATTATTTGCATACTTTTAGTTTGAAATACATAAATAAATAAATAATAATTGCTAATAATAATTCGTTAGATGGCACCAGGCAGTGCTGCCGCCCAGGTTGTTCAGGGAGCCCTTGCGCTTTACTCAAGAGAAAAAAGAACGTGTCTTGGGAAAATGAAGATATTTCAATTAGAAAACACATAGAAAAAATCCTAATCATTTTGAAGAGAAATCTTTAAATGAAAAATATGCAACAAATGTAGATTATTAGTCAGCAAATTACGCTTCTCTCGTTCTTCTCATTTCCCCTTTTTTTCTAGTCAGGTAGAAAATAAGAGTCTTTAAAATAATGGTACACTCAATAAATTTAAAAAAAAGTGTAATCATTCCTCCCCGGCAAGAAATTTAAAATAAAGTGTAAGTATTCCTCCCAGAAAGAAATTTAAAATAAAGTGCAATCATTTTCGGTTTCAGTTTTTTCACAAATAATTTCCAAGCTTTCAGCTGAGCAAAACAAAGCAAAAAAAATTGAAAAGAGGTAGAAGTCTAAGCCAGCCGAGCTTGAAGGGGCACGTAATTTTCAATCTCTTTACCAGTGATGAAATTAAAGAAAAGAGTGCCGCTCAGTGGCGGGTTTAGGGTACGAAGTCGAGGCCCGTATATCCGCCAAGCATGAATTCAAAGAAGGCTCGTGACACCTCTTATTAAAGAGTCCAAAGAGATCTTAAAATTTTGCTTTTACAACGTGTAATTTAATTGCAGTTTTAAGACTTCAATATCCAAAAATTTTCGGAAGAGAGTTCTTTTCCCGCTTATTCTTCAATACCTTGGTCAAACATTGCCTCAAATGGCATTTTAGAGATTTAAAATTCAAACAGTTAACGGTAGTTGATAATCCCCTTACTTTTCTATAGTCTTTAGCTCTAAAATAAGTTTTTAGAAAAAGAGAGAGCTCCCGAATTACAGTCTTTATGACCAAAAATTTCCGGAAGAGTCCCTAAATCTTTCTATTATCCGAAATGTTGTCAGACAAAGCCTAAAAGCAGTTGTCTCTATTCAAGAATCATGGCGTAAGCGGCGCTATTGAATTATTATTAAGGGGCGTTTTTAAAAGTTTTTGTTTTCTTTCTCTTTCACGTGTGCCTCTCGTTTTTAGAGGGATCTTTGTGGAACTCTTGGAGGATAAGTTTTTGCTCTTGGAGGTAATAGGCACCTCTACTAAAAGTAAAATTTTGAGCCTTCAGTTTTAAAAAATAGAGCTTAAAATTGCGTTCTTGAAGCTTCAATGCCACAAAATTTCGGGGCACAGCGCCCGAATCCAGCCTTTTCTCTTGACGGTATTAAAGATAACCTAAATAAAAATGTTTTTAAAACATTAATTTCGAAACATTTAGGGAGAGAGTTCTTGCTAACGTTACTATCAAAGATGGTCTAAACAAAGTAAAGATGGCTTAAAGTTTCAGTTTTGAAAATTTTCGGAGGAAGATCCCTGACCACTTTTTGTCTCTTAACGTCTCCAAAGAGAACGCGAAATTATGCATCTCGAAATTCTTTCAGGGGAGGGTCTTTGAACTTTTACTTCCCAAAGATAACATAAATAAGACTTCAGTTCAAAAAAAAAAAAAAACTCATCTTCTTTTCTTTTACTCAATCATGACGAAATATATCCTAAGTTGTGCTTCAGTGTCAAAATATTTCAGGAGATGCCCCGAGTCTTCTTAATTCCTTTAAGGCCACTAAAGATAGCCTGAAATTGCGTGTTTAGAATTTAAGTTTCAGTAAGTTTCCCAGAGGAGTCTTGATCCTCCAACGTCATCAAAGGTAGCATAAATAATTTCAATTTTGAAAAAAGTTTTGGAGGGAATCTAAAACTTCGTAATTTTCTCTTTTTTCCAAAAATTACAATTTTTTAATTCAATTTGAAAATTTCTACCTGCTTACAGTAATAGCGAAAAAAAAAGAAAGTTTGGGGGGGGGGGGTAAGCTTGATTATATGGGCCCCCTCCGAAATAAAAACCTATATACGCCACTGCCGCAAATTGACATTGTTTATCCTTGGGACTTATTAATGGACATGGCGAAAGCTAAGCGAATGGGAAACTGTAGCCTTTTGGTATTGAAGATTCTGACGGTGTCATTGGGATACGTGGAAACAGAACTACTTCATCTTTAAACTTGCCAGTCAAAATGATTGCCTCAATAATGTTCCCGGTGATTTTTTTGATAACTAAACGCGTACCATTGCATAATCTCGGTGGATTTAAATTACGTAGAAGAACTATGTGTGAAAAATTTTTAACCGCAGATTATGGGGTGGCATTCCGGGTGTGTTTAAAGAAGTTTAGCCAAGAATACAGAAAAGCCGCTAGCTGAATAGATAATTTGCAATAAAAAATATATTGCGGTCCTAAATTGAGATAAAAACTATCCTATCATGTTGGACCAAACTGAAACTGCGGGTAAAATTTGGTTAAAATCGGTTCAGTAGCTGAGGAGTCCATTGACCACAAATACAGGGACACGTAATTTTTATATATTAAGATAAGAAAGATTATTACTTGTTTACGGCGCTCCAGAAGCTGCCAGAACGTGTGCTTTATGTCGCTTAGCCATGGAGGTGTCAAAAAAGGCTTAGCCAAAAACACAGAAAAGCTGGTAGCTAAATACATAATTTGCAGTAAAAAATATATTGCGGTCCTAAATTGCGATAAAAACTATCCTATCATTTAAGTTGGACCAAACTGAAACTGCGTGTAAAATTTGGTTTAAATCGGTTCAGTAGCTGAGGAGTCCATTGGCCACAAACACAGGGACACGTAATTTTTATATATTAAGATTACTAATTTTGAGCCGGCGGGGTGTTTTTATTACAATTTATATTTTTCGCTGAACATCAATTAATAATTTATTATTAGATGGCAACACTAAATGTTGGTTTTCCTTCTTTTTACATTTTCAACCCCATATTTACATATGACAATGTTTTGACTATATGTTAAAAATATGAACTATTTAATTAATAGTAGCATTTGATGGTATAGTGCATTTATACTAGTTTTAGTTCCAACTTTTGCCTAAATAGTCAGCTCGAGATATTAAACTGACAGAAATAATAATTTTAAAATATATTTTTTGTTATTTGTTATTACCCAAGTAGCATCAACTCATCGGATTTTGCTCGGCCGATCATCGAACTCCTTGTAAACTGATCTCGTAACGCACGATGACATCGTATCCGATCAGTATCCGAGCACGATTTTCGATGAGCTACTTTTCATCTTAAAGCGATATCCTTCCGATCAACTTTCCCGATGAAAATAAGTCGAGAATCCAAAATTGATCCTAAATTCATGGGCACGGGACTGCACTGCTCGTAAATTGCTCCAAATCTCATCGTATTTCGAGCAAAATTCATCGGATTTTGCTGCTCAGATTCTGTTCGGCCGATGAGACATATTGGATCGTCTGCCGATGAGAATTTCATCGGGTTTCGATGAATGGTCGATCATCGGCCGATGCTGCTAGGGTAGTTTGCAGTTTCTTTATTTATAACTAGAACATTACCAGGCGTTGCGCAGTATTGCGTTATGATTAACTTATTTCACGCTAAAATGTAATAGGTGAGCCTTAAATTGAGAATTCATTGTTAATCGTAATCTTTGTTGGAAAATATTCACATTTAAATGTGTTAAATTTTGTCAATGTGTATGCTTAAAGGCTGTTCTACTATTGCTCTACTATTGATCTACTTACTCTATCTATTCAAAACTGAAAAAAAAAATGGCTATTTTGAGACAAAAATTTGAATTTTGAGTTTATTGGAGTTTTTTAAAAATTTTCAAAACCTTACCAATGTCAATTCTAGTGCATCAAGGAACCTCTGTGCCAAGTTGGATGAAAATCCGGCGAAAAATGTGGATTTGTATAAGGAACAAACATACAAACATACAAATACACTTGTAAATATACATCCATTCATTTATATAAATATATAAATATAAAAAAATATGGGAAAAATATATTAGTTGAAATCCTGTTTCCTAACAAATAAAACAAATTCAAAATACAGGTGGAAAAGAGCAATTGCTTTGTAACTGTTAAAAAATTATGCTACAAAACTGAAGGTAACGAAACAATCTGTTACTCAAGTACACTCCATTCACAAAGTCGACTTTGAAGTTGTATTTTCCACACGATGTGAAAAAGCAGAATGTTTACTTTTTCTAACAAAAATATGATTACTTGAATAACAATCTATGAAAGTAAAAACACTCTTCGGCTGCAAAAAAAAAAAAAAAAAAAAAAAAAAAACTTGTTAGGAAAAAGCTTTTTATCTTTTCCATTTTTTTTAAAGACGGAGTTAAAAGTTCCAATTATTGGTTAACTTTTGTTTTCAAGCATAACAAAATTGGTTCTCATTCAGGGATTGGCGTTTATCTTTTAAACGTTTCTTTGGATTTAATGGTTCTGAGCCAGTTATATCCATCATTTGAAGAAGTTGTGGGTCTTCTAAGTTTCTTAGTTTGTTTATGTATCTGGTGCAACAAAATTTTATTTGTAAATAAATTAACCCTTTTTGTATATAAAAATCTCTACTAATACTAAAGCTGAAGGTGGGTCTGTCTTTCTTTCTGTCTGTCTGTTACGCGCGTAGCGCCAAAACCGTTCGGTCGATTTTCATGCCACTTGGCACAAAATTAGTTTGTAGCATGTAGTTTTGCACCTCGAAGCGATTTTTCGAAAATTCCATTTCGTTCTTTTTCTATTCGAATTCTTAGCGGAAATTCGATAAAATAGGGAAGAAATATTTCACACACATTTTCAAGTCTTATGTCATTCAAAAGCTTGAAATTTTCTGCACAAAATGAAGTTTTTTCGAAGTTTCTACTATCATCAGGAGAGCTGTAACAATTGTTTTTAGAATCCCGAAATTCAAGGCTTACCTTCAGTAAAGCAAGCCAAACGATTCTAAAATGGTTGAGCTCTAGAATAAAATTTGTTTGAAAAGAGAGATAAAATGAATTATTTTATCAACGGAAATCAACTTTTCATGTTGTTACTATGGTTACGTGCAGGGGCGGGTCCAGAACAAGTTCTCGGAGGGGGCCATCCTCTGTTTATGTAGAAAGGGGGAAGGAGGGGGGAGGGATTGATTTATAAAAAAAAGTGCTTTGGCAAAGATTCCTTCAATAGTTAACTGTGAAATTATTCATTAGTTATAAACAAAAGAATACGTTGAAATCTCGATTTCCTAACATACAAATACGTAAATTTACTTTAATTTGCAATTTTGAAGCATTGTCGCAGAAGTTTTAGCAAAATAAAACTATAAGACAATCGCAGTAAATATTAGCCAACATTAATCCATGCCTAAAATTTAGAGAGCATTGTTTAAAAGTATCAGATGGTTGAAAAAATACCAAAAAAGTTATGGTAAATACGAGGGTTGTTTTTTTTTTCAACCTCCGATAGGCTATAAAAAATTAACGGATTTAAATACAAAACATATTTAATTATCAAAAGTAAGGTACAATGCTCTAGAATTCTCTACATAATCACCTTGACGATTGAAGCATTTGTTATACCTGTGAACAAGCTTTATAATAACCTCCTCGTAAAATGTTGCCGCCAATGATTGAAGTGAGTTGTGACGGTGTCTTTGTTTTCCACACCACTTTGGAAGCAAGATGCCTTTCCGTACTTCAAAATATTTTTTTTAAATTTGAATCCGTTTATTTTTTTATAGCCTATCAGAGGTTGAAAAAAAAAAAAAAAAACAACCCTCGTATTTTAACAAAAAAAAAAAAAAAAAAGAAAATAAATAAATTAATTAAATAAAATAAAATTTGTGTTTAATTAAGAGTTTGAAAATCGAGATTAAAACTCTGATAAAAACATGAGCACAGTTTTAAGGGGGGAACTAGCTAAATTTTATATTCTTCACAAAGCTTGAGATGCTCAAAAAGGAAATCTGAATATATGTTGTGCAGAGATTTTGGTGTTTCTTGAAGGTTATATAAACTTTGGTTCATCGAAAGTAAAACTCCTATTCAGACATTGACAAACACAAACGCAATTTGAGATTAATGTATGGGGCGTCCGGGGGTCCTACCCCGGAAATTTTTTGAAGTTTAAATCATAGAATCGCAACTGTAGGCCCAGGGACGTCATTTCAAGTTTTTCTAGCGGAGGGGGGGGGGGGGGGCAAAGGGTCCAAACACAATGCAATTTCATCGGAAAACTTTAAAAACCACGGCCACCTATATATAAATGCGTTGATTTCTTAAAGCCAGGGGGGGGGGGCAATGGACCCCCCTGCCCCCCTAAATGACGGGCCTGTGTGGGCCACATTTAATGACATTGGGAGAAGGGATAGGGTTCAGTATTCTCCCATTTATACCTAAAGATCTTCGGAATTAAAGCTCTAAAAGCGGCTCTAGAAAATCAGAATATAATAGAAAATCATATTTGTCACGAATAAAATAATACCGCAGAGTGTTTTAAAACATAGACAATTAAATGTTGAAATTTTACAGAATTTGTTTACGGAAGGAACTGGAAAAAAGTAATTCAGGTAGCACTTTGCTAACTGCCACACCGTACAGCTGTATTTATATTCCAGTGCTTTTTCTAACAAAAGTTTAGTTTTGAAAGTAAAATTAAATAAAAGGATGTTACTGTCTGAAGAATTGGTAGAAAAGGCTGAATATAAAAAAATTATATTTGCTTCTATGTAAATAATAGTAGTATAGTTAAAATAATTTTAAATATGCAAGACCTAGTTTTCATTTTCTAAAATTTCTCTCGGCTCTCGGAGGGGGCCATGGCCCCCATGGCCCCCTCTTTGGACCCGCCAATGGTTACGTGTTCATACTTATTTTTGTTTCGTTCTTTTTCCAGGGTTGCCAGCGTCAATCTTCGTAGACTACGGCCAGACGTAGTGTTTTTGATTCTACGGTAGCATTTTTTCGGCCCAAATAAGGAGCGTAGTATTTTTCTGGCAACCCTGTTTCCAATATACTAATGACTTAATTAAAAGATTTGGCGGATTTTTTTTTTTTCATTTTCATAGATTTCGCATTTCAGCAACATTGATTTTGGCAACGTTTGGAAACAGTAGTATTTTGTAATATTTTTTTTAGAGGAGGCGTAGTATTTTTTTGTTCCAATTCTCTGGCAACTCTGTCTTTTTCCCGGTGAAGATGCTTTGGGACCCTGCTTGGCGCGTTTTCAAAAAGTCAACTACGCAAAATAGCTAGGGTTACCACGCTTGGCGCGCCTATCGTTCATTTAGCGAGAAAAGGGTACCTAAAGCACAGATTAACGAAATATCGTATCAATTGCGATATTGCATCGTTTCTTTAAAGTGTTTCATTTCGGAAAATGTATTGTTTTGTTTTTTAAGCTGGGAAAAAAAAACTTTCTTCTTTTTTAAAATTTGGTAACATTTCTGTTGGTTCCTGTTATCAACAAAATTGTTCTTATTTTCTCTTTTGGCTCATTTTTGTCCATCTCCCTTGGGGTTGCATTCGAATGTTCCAAGGGGGTGTTTTACCCCATTTATCGGGTAAATCAGTGTTTTCAATGCAAGGTGATATGAATTGGTTAACAAAAGTGATATGAATTGGCGCGACCACTTGGCGATATATCGCCAAGCTTTTGATCGCCAAGTATTTGACGCCAATTGGCGATTTTTTTTTTTTTTTTGATTTAGGTTCAATTTGGCGCTGTTGGCGATATTTTGCGAGAAATCCACTGAATGATGTTAAAATCGACGACATTTAGGAGATTAATCATTGTAAAACATTTTTTTGCATTGTTTCGTAGCAAACTAGGGATACAAATGTTTGAATTGTTATCTTGCTCACTCCAAGCACTATTTTAGCACTTAAGGCATCTACTAAGACATTTACACGTAAAATTAAGTAGTGTGGGGTCCATATCAGATCTTTATATCACTTTGAAGAATTATAGTTGAATAAAACTAAAATAGAGCATTTTTTCTGCTATATCAGTTATTTTACAAATGAACTTTTAATTTTATACCACGGGCAAAGCCGTGCGGGTGCCGCTAGTAAAAAAATAAAGTAGTGAAATTTGCATATTTTGAAATTTCATCGAACATCCTGCCCTTTACCAGATTATACTTGAAATCGTAACTAGTTTGATGATCAGAAGACATTAAGTATGTTCATTGTCTATAATATAAAATAATAGATTGCTGTAAAAGATTGAAATTATAATGACCGACTTTTTTTTCTTTGCATGTGTAGATAAAGCATTTAAAATTAAAACTTTAAAAAAAATGAGGAGAATTTAAGGAAGTTTCTTCTAAAATTTACTTTTTATGAAGTAATATCCTGCTATATATATTAAAGTCTAACTAAACGTTCACAAAGAAATAAAATTAAAGGTCTAAAAATTAAATCAGATTTTGCTCAAACTTTATCTTGACGCTAATTCAAACAGTTGTCTTTTGATGAAAGTTATCTCAATTTGAGACTAGGAAATAGTAGCTCATTTTAAAACATTAGTCTTACTTCTTTAAAACATTAGTCAGAAGCTAAATGCCACCAATTGAAGCTTCTACTAAAATGTAATCCGGATGAAAATTAACAAAGAATTCAATACTTACGCTTAAAGAAAGAGGAACGAAATAATTAAGGATTAAAATGCATTTCGTTTCCTAATTACCATCCATTTCAAAGAGGTATTACGAAGGTTTATACTCATTTCGACACAAGAGAAATAATTGCATGAAAATTTAGTATAATGCTTTACTTAAGATTAAAAATAGCTCTTCTTGAATATATATATATATTCCCCAAACTGTCAAATAGATATAAGTGAAATTCTGCAGAACTAGCTTGCTTTTGTCGAACAATCCCTGTTTGGAATACTTTCCCGTAAAAGAAAAAAAAATCATTAAAAGTAGCGTAATGCGTCGCAAATGTTAAAAAATAAATATAAATAAATAAAATAAGTAAAATAAAATTGAAAAAAAAAAGGAATTACGAATGAAACATAACAGTTGAGCGGTCTCTTCTATCTGTTTACAAGATATAGTTAAAAACTGACGTTATGTTCACGAGGATTGCGTCCAATGTATTCAAATCAACAATTTTTATAACATTTTAAATTCGCTTTACAGGAAAATCTAATTACTTTGATTAAGGTTTTTTCCTTCCTATGCCAAATTTCCTAGAAATGTTCTTTTTCCTGACTATAATTATCTCCTATTCCCTTAAAAATTGTTTGATAATTTCTAACCAATCTCACTGTTGATTCTCACGTAAAACATTTTTATTCTTTAAAATGAATTTTTTAGTTTCTAACATAATTTCAATATACCATTAATTAAAAATTAGTTTAGAAAAGGTAGCGTAAATGTGAAATGAAAATTTAGAATGATTTTGACGAATAAGTATTACAAATAAACATTATTCTTTAGTACGAACTGAGATTTTTAACCTCCCCCCCCCCTCAAAAAAGGATTGTTTCTGTATTTTTTCCCTTTTCGCCTTTTTTCCCCTCAACATGTGTTCAAAAAACCTTGGATTATTTTTTCTTTTCCAGTTTATCATAGAAAAAAAAATTCAATGTAATATTTGAAGGAGTTGAAAGGAATGTAGCTTCTTTTCATAAAATGGAACGTAAATATAATCGGATATTAGTTTTTGAAAGGTACATACTAAAATTTTAACAGCAAAATTTTATTGCAAAATAAAAATTATATTAAAAAAATTATATTTAGAAGGGAAATTTTTGTAATCATAACTTTCAACTGCTACAGTATTGACGACAAGTGAAAGCATAAGGGCGTGATTCATCCACGTACAATGTAAATAAATGCGCTGTTCCGTGTCTCAAAATGAAAAGCATTGAAAACATTTTGATTTGATTTGAAAAATGACGTAATACCTATAAAAATAAGAATTGAGTTTTGAAACTAAGTTTTGACTTTTTGAATTGGGATTATGTTTTACACACGCGTGTGCGCTGTTCGTGTGTAAGCGTGTTTTTGTGCTCCTCGCCTACCAAGCAGGACAGTGTCATCTTCAAACAGTCATTAGAAATACACAATCTTCTGGAGATATTCAGAGTTCTTATAACCTTTTCTATATGTTACATAGTCTTCCCTCGTTAACAGTTTAAATTTCAAAATGACCTCAAGCGTAGCAATAGGCCTTGTTTTGCTATCCCCATGCTTCCGTTTACCTATGCTGAATCGAATTCCACCTCGTCTGATTTTTATTCTAGGCAGAGAAGTCTGACTAGAATGGAGTGGTGCCGTTTTCGAATCCCGCCTCGGGCATGGGTGTATATTCTCTCTCCTAGGGTGCTACTCTATAACTTCCTGGAACTTCCAGTGACATCTATTACTCCCTCACAACAAGCAAGAACCGCCGAAAAAGTAGTCGCTTGTCAAATTTTGTGCTACTCTGAAAGCCCTAAATGTGCCAAGCGAGAATTTTCTACCGCGTATTGAGAAGGAAAAACGATTGAACAATCAAATGACACTATATCTCACTAGCGTTACATCAACATTCACGCGTGCATTTTGCTTTAACTTTCTGATATACTTAGCCTCCGAAATAGATGGCAAAAAAATTCGAGAGCCAAATATTAAAAGCATTCGGGCAGATTAAGATTGTGAGATTAAGCAGATTGTGTTTCAGGGATTTAAAAATATTAAAATTTTAAATCGCAATTAGTACATCTTTTCAACACATATGAGCATACAAGCGTAAACGAAGTAAAGTGTCGAAATACATTATACGAATTCATCTCAATGTATCAAATGCTTCCACTGAACATGAAAAAATTTATGAATACTTAAAAAAATAATACTAATATTTAAAAATATTTGTTAAATTAAATCATTTAACTTCATGACTTTGTTTTTAGCGATATTTTGACTTTATCGGAAAAATTAGTTTAAAATTCAGGCTTTAAGTAAAAGTCCCCCTTCTGCGTTACCCAGTTTTCTTTTCGCAATGATAGTTGTATTTTCAGTCTTTAAATGCTAAGTAAAGACAAATCACATGTCTGGGCAGGGCAAAATAAAGGCATAGGTATATGGGGCACAGGCCCAGGGCACCAATGTTTGGGGGCCTTAAATCTATCTAAAAATTTTAAAATGGAGAAATTTCACATCGCACTATGACAAGATAAAAAATAAATTTTAAAATACTCTTTCGAAAACTTGAAATCCAACATATTTTACCACTTCATTATATTGTTTTTATTGGGGGGGGGGGGGCAGCATATAAAGCTCGTGCTCAATGTCCTACAAAGTCGTGCCCTGTGTCTAGGTATCACTTTTTCAAAATGTATATTTAAAACATTTGTTGTTTGAGAGGGGTAAAAATTACTGCATGTGCTGCGCTTTTTTCAATGGTTTTGATAGACTCAATTTTGGTTTTTGCGATATTTTTATTTTTCTTCATTTACCGATTCGCTTTCTTTCATTCTGCTTTTTTTTTTTTTTTTGCAGTTAACAGTTTTAGCTTGGTGTTTTTATTATGTTAGCCTTTTGGCTTATCGTGTCGCCAACCAAATTCTTTCTTTCCATTTCGCACCTGGTAAGAAGCTTCGATTCAATCTTTATTTTCCCATTGGATCTTTTTTGGCTTAAAATTTTTTATTGGTGTTCGGTTAATCCGCTATGTTTGTTTTTAAGCTGTTCGCTTCTGTTTCCGTTGCTTTTGTCAGATGTCTGTGCATCCATAAGCTCTATTTTTTTTTTATTATTATTTTTTTTTTGCATTGAAAAAGGCGTTCCTTGTAACGCCGAAACACGTGTCTGCAGTATCCCTGCTTATTTGTGCCTTCTTAACGTTGTAAATTTCTCTAAGTATATGGAGCTCTCCAACAAGTGAAACGATTTAATTGAATCAAGCATCCATATTTTAAACTTTTCTTTAACACTAAGATCTTAAAATATATTCTTTGAGTTTGATTATTTTACTAATTATATTTAACCATTAATAGTATTAAATGTTCTGTGAACATATTTTCAAATTTGGTTTTGTAAGCTGTAAATTTTAAAGGTATTTTTCTATTTAAATACTATTTGTAAATACAGGGTGGCGCAAAAAGATGGGAACTTTTGGATTTGATGTTGGCAGCACTGTGAGGGGTGGAGAAACGGGAGGAAGGTGGCAAGTTGTACAGTAGCATTGGAGATTTAGTGGCCATGGATCAGTGGAACGTACAAGAACGTATAGTAGCCGTGCGCGCTTATTATAAAAATGGTGACAGTTTGGTTCAGGCTTTACGCGAGTTTAGGCGGCATTTCAACCTTCCTCCTCGCGCTCGCATTCCAACGAAATATGCAATTCGAACGTGGGTTGACAATTTTGAGCAAACTGGTTCAGCGGTCAGGCGCCTGTTTGGTAACCACGTCATTTCCAGGAACGCTGACATTGTTTGGCCACCTCGTTCCCCCGACTTATCAGTGTGCGATTTTTATTTATGGGGTTACTTGAAGAGTGTAGTCTACAATACACGTCTCAAAACCCTACCTGCACTCAAAACAAGGATTACAGAAGAGATCGCAGCAATACCACTCGACACTTTGCACCAGGTAATGCAGAATTTTCAAAATCGACTTGTTGAATGCATCTGGCAAGACGGACATCATCTTCGCGATATCATCTTCAAAACTTGAATGTTTCTTAAATTTCCAATGTTGTAGTGTACATTAGGCATCCTGAATAAATTTAAAAAAAAATTATTCCTTGTTTTTTTCTTTTTTCAAAAGTTCCCATTTTTTTGCGCCACCCTGTACTTGTGGAGAAAAAATCCGACAACAAAACCATTAAAATATTGAATAAGGTAAATCGGGGGAAGATGCCACAGTTAAGGAATTTTCGATGATTACAGTTTAAATTGCAATAACAAGTCCATGCAAACAAATACACTTTATTTTTCAACAATTTAGTTAATCATAAATACCAGTGAATACTCTTCAAAGTATAAAATTAAGTCAGAATTTAATGTTGCAGAAAGTCATTTATTTGTGGCATCTTCCCCATATATACGGGGAAGATGCCACCTGTTATGGGGGAAGATGCCATAACACCCCAATAAATAAAAAAATAAGACCAACATTAAAAACTTAAGTGTGAACATAATAACAAAAGGAAACAAATTGAAATTTAGTCATATTTGATTTGAAAAAAATAATAGCAGCACAAATTTGAATGACAGCCTACACAAAATTTCACTCAATGCAAATGATCATCATTGCAATCTTCATGCAACCATTTGTTGCATTCGATGCACTGAATCCAGTCACACATGGGACCTTTATTAGCATAAAAATCCCCTATTATCATCATCCACCCGTCATCACTCGAATGTAGAGGAATTTTTTCACGTCAGGATGACTAGCTGACATGTTGTCTCGTTTTCTTCTGTATTTTCGAAGGTTTCTTGGAATGCGTTTTGCGCGTCACTTCTACATGGAATTCTATAAATCTTTGCTGCAGCTCACATAGTGTTTCGTGCATTCCTTACATCTTCTACAGCTTGCAGCAAATTTGATTCGGACCAAGAAGAGTGTTAAGCTTTTCTTTTGTTGTTTTCAGGCATTGTCTAAATGGTAATTAAATGAGAGTTCTATTTTTTAAAAGTCATAATGCCTAAAACGAAAGCATAAGAAAATATGCAAGTGATTTATTTTCTATTTTACACGATACTATTTAGTGCTATAAAACAAAAAATAAATAAAATTTAGTTTATTTCACCTATTTCTGAACCATGTGGCGTCTTCCCCCAAGTATATGGGGAAGATGCCACACACGCTTATTTCCTTATTGCTACAGTGTTGTGGAGCTTTTCTACATAGATGATGTGTGTAACGTCATACAAAACTCACTTATATTGCTAAGATCTTATTCAAAATAGCAAATACGTTTATGAGCTCTAAGTATGAGGAACAGAATATTACAAAAGTTGTACTCACCACGTTAATTCTCACGAGATAAAAAAAACAACGTCAATTAAAGTCGATGAATTGAAACAAATGGCCAAGCCACATCCTATGTGGGACCTGACACTGGATGCAAGTGGCTCAGTATTGCAATCTAACAATCCATAAACGAGTTATGATCAAACTTGCGTCTTCCCTTGACTGGCATCTTCCCCCGACTTACCTTACTAGTTTTGAAAAAAGGTTAAAAGGTTTCTAACAGTTTTACAATTTGTGTGCTTTTTTATGATGATAAAAAACTTTGAACCATTCAAACTAATAAATGTTTTAAAAATTTTCCAATGGCAAGTGAGCTGTGAACTGTTACTACAAGTTCGGAATTTTAGTTGTGCGTTCCATGTTCCTGTAGCAATGTATCATCATAACAAAAATCCTAGAGAATATTATGAATTGATATCAAAATACACTGCTCAAAACAATTAAAGGATATTGTAAGTTTCCTATAAAAAATGGGTTTAAACATTTTTTAACTTTTTTTTTTTGCATAAAAGGGAAGAAGCGGGTTACAAATGTTAATTTTGCTCATTTTCAAACTTCATAGTATGCAAATTTTGAGTTTGACGTCGAAAACGGCTTTTTAGCTGCTGCAAATGAAATTTCATTCTCACTTTGCTATAAGGTAAGGCAGGAAAGAATGAACGACGTTCTGTAAGAGCATTGTTCCGATGTGTGCCATGTCTCAACGAAGACATTTGACTGATTCAGCAGCTTCTAGAGTTGTTGGCAGACTAGAGGGAGGCCAAACACAAGCCGAGGTAGCGGAAGCCATTGGAGTTTCTCAAAGTGTAGTTTCCAGGGTCTGGAACCATTTTCTAGAGACTGAAAGTGGTGACCATAGATCAGAACAAGGGCGTAGACCGGCTACAACGCACAATGAAGACCGCTATTTAGCTTTATCGGCTCGGAGGCACCGAAATATGAGTGCCACTCAACTGCAACGACAACTTTGCTCGGCTACTGGCACCCGTGTTTCGACACAAACTGTCCGAAATCGACTCCACGCCGTTGGCATGTATGCCCGTCGACCAATGGTGTGTGTCAGATTAAGTGCAAGTCACCGTCGTGCCCGTAGAGAGTGGGCACGAGCACGTTAGTTTAGGAAGAAATAAGTGGTGCAATTTACTGTTCTCTGATGAGTCCCGTTTTTCCCTTCATCCTGATAATAGGCGGGTTTTCATCTGGAGGGAACGTGGCACAAGAAATAATCCAGCATTTGTGCGCGAAAGTGTCAGATTTGGTGGTGGAGGTGTGATGGTATACGCCGGCATTTCCATTGATGGTCGAACCGACCTTCATATCTTCCGAAATGAAACTCTGACTGGTCATCGATATAGGGATGAGATTCTCAGACCTATCGTCGTCCCTTACGCTGCAGCAATTGGAGATGACTTCATTTTAATGGACGACAATTGCAGGCCACATCGTGCTAACTTGGTGAATGATTTTCTTTTTGAAGAAGGAATCGTACCCTCATTGAGTCCCATGCCTCTAGAACGTTTCTTAAACACTAGCTCAGGCTGTCAAGTGGAGAAACCAGCCTATTACCCATGAGTCACTCAGGTTAACAGTAGCGTCGGGCTTTCTAGGTTTTTAAAGGAAACCCTTTTTTTTTTTTGTTTTTCTCATTTTCACAAAATGCGTTTTTTTTTTCTTTTTTTTCCATTTTGTACCCAAAAGCTGAATAAAAAGCATTTTTTTCTGCCAAACTAATGTAATTTCTATCTCTTATAGCTTACTGCGTGTAGTCGATAATGTATCAATCCACCAAAATGGTCTTTAGGTGAAGAATCAACCCAAAATCTCAATATCCTTTAATTGTTTTGAGCAGTGTATATAATCTGAAAAAGAATTGTCAAATCTTATTTTCCTGTGTAAAAAGTATATTGCTTACAAAAGGATTTAAAACCGCCATGTTTCACCATTTTTCACAAACAGGATTATAAATTAAGTCCATGATAAACTAGGAGAAGCATTATGCTGAATAAAAATGTTTTTCTTAATGAATCACAAACACGTTTAGAATAAATTCCCGACAGTGCGCAAACATGCGTTTTGAATTCAATCACATTTATTATAGATGCTGAATTTTGTTTTTATTGTACAAAAATTTTATTATTTTTTCAAATGATAAGTGATGTTAACTTGTTTTTAAATGAGTAGATAATAGTAGTGTGGGAAGTGACCATTTGTACCATTGTATAAATAATACCATTTGTATAAATAACTTTATCGTTTTTTCCCCTTTGGATAGAAATTCGAAATTTACAATAACTACATGCCATACCTGAATCTCTCTCTCTCTCTCTCTCATTCTCTCTCTGTATATATACTGCAAAAATAAACTGTGTTTTTGCATTATAAGACAGCTAGTTTTATAGTAATAAACTGTAAAAATTACCCAATGTTACTGTAATACAGTGTGTCCCAAAAGTTTATAGACAACCACGTTTTTGACACAACAAGCTAATTAAACGAGTAAGAGAGCCGAAATTATTTATGCAAATATTTAATGACTTCAAAAAATTATTAAAACACTTAAGCAACTCTTACTGAATATATATTTAATTTAAAAAAATATAAACGAAAAAATGCTGTCCCAAAAGTATATAAACAATCGTTATTAAAAGCTGATTTAAGTATTGGTATTCAAAATTCGCATATCACAAGGTCATTTACTTGTGACGCACAAGTTTTCCGAGATAAAAACAAACACGTGTTTCCGTTTCTGAAGATTGGTCAAGATGCCCCGATATGTGCAGTTTTCTAAAAGAGAAATTTTGAAAATCTATCGTTTGAAAGCTCATGGTTGGAAAGTAGTGGACATTGCACGTAAATTTGGACGCAGTAGGGCTGGTATTTATCAAATCTTGTCAAAAGGTAATAGTTTTGAAGCAAAATTTCGTTCTGGATGACCAAAGAAAACAACTAAGCGGCAAGACAGAGATATTTTGAAATTAGTTCGACCCAGAATCTGTCAACACGATCCGTTTGTAAAGAAGTAAACTTTTCAGTGTCAAAATCAACAGTACATCGATGGCTGCAGGCAAGTGCATTTCTTGAATATCGCAAATTACGTCGTTCGTCGAGGTTAACAAGTCGGCATAAAAACGCTCGTATTCAGTGGGCTCGTAGTCATATGAATTGGACAAATGAATGGTTAAGTGTTATTTTTAATTATGAAAAAAAGTTTAATTTAGGTGGCCCGGATGGTTGGGCACATTACTAGTGCGATATTGCAAAGAACCCCGAACCTCTTTCAGCAGGCAACAAGAAGGAGGTTTACTCATGGTGTGGGGAGCATTTTTTTTTCAATAGAACAACCGATATTGCTTTTTTGAAACGGCGCCAATGCTCCGAAGACTATCAGAGAACTCTTAATGTACAGTTATTGCCATTTGGAAAGTTGCTAGATAGGGGCGAATGTTTATTTCAGCAAAACAATTGCTCCATTCACACGTCTAATTCAACAATGCAATGTTTTAGACAAAACCAAGTAACTGTTATGAAATGGGCAGCCTGACTCCTGACCTAAACTCAATAGAAAACCTCTGGGGAATACTAGCGAGAGATGTATATGCTAATGGAAGACAGTTTACAACAGTTCAAGATATTAGGCTGCAAATTGAACGTAGTTGGTTTTCATTAAAGCCAGAAGTTCTTCAAAATCTTGTTTTAAGTATGCCTGATCGTGTTTTTGAAGTTATTAGAAAAGACGGATTAAAAATTTGAATGTTAAAATTAGTATAATAAGCTGTCTATAAATTTTTGGGACAGTAAAATTTGAGTTTTAATTATTCTCACAAAATCTGTGATTGTATAATTAAATTAATAAAAAATATTAGTATTGTATGGATATTTTTCATGATTCTAAGTTGTGTTGAAATCGTTGTTTCTTTTTTTCTCTCGTAAAACTTGGAAACCTTGTTGTCTCTAAACTTTTGGGACGCACTGTAAACTGTACAATTGCTAATTTTAGTTTATTATTGCAAAAGCTCTCCTTCGAAGCCTGCTGCCAGTATTATACTGTAAAAAAACAGTTTATTTTTGACAGTGCATGGTTAATACTAACCCTTCACTGCATGGTGTGCCTGATCTGGCACAAACCAAATAAACCCTCATATATTCCTATGATTTTGAAATGCAGTTAAACTGAGCTTTGTGGACTTTCTGGAACATTGCTATAACAGTTTAGTGTGATTTTTATGCACTAGTTAGTTGCACTAGTGTAGGTATTACAGCTCTTGCTTTTGAAAAATAGAATGTCTGCATTACAGTAAGAAGTGTGCTTAGTCATTATTCCCTTTGTTATAAAAATGTTTAGATATAAATGCTGTACTTAGTGCTAAAAGTTGTTGGTTCCACTTATGGCACAAAACACATTGTAGATTATTACACTTATCGGTATAAGCTTATACTGAGAGCTTTGTGCCATACGTGGAACAAACAGTTAAAATATCAGTTTTGGTACACATTTTTAAGATTAATTTTTTTCTTCATTTTTCCTGAACTCAGGGCTGTTTGAAAGGCAACATATGATTGTTTTCATGAAAATATAAAAAAATCGTGCAGTGAAGGGTTCAACAGTAAACAGCCGCGAGCTATGGAGAAAGTCAATAACCCATTGTCGTCGGTAGAATGCATTAGTTTTTTTTTCTTTTTTTTTAATGTTTTGGGGGTTTTCGTTAATTTCATTGATCGTTTTCTCTAAAACGATAAATGAATCATACTCAGTCAGTGTGTTTAAACATCAGAGATTAAATCATGAGCTTTGAAAACTTTTTATGCATTTAATTTACCTTGGAACTGCTTATCATTGTCATTACATATTTTTTTTTTCGATAGTCTAATATAGCATATTCGTTACCCCTAAAAAAGCCATTATTCTTTCTAAAAAATAAAAAAATAAATAAATAAAAAATAATTAAAACGACGACAGTGAATATAAGGTGTCACGGCTAATGATTTGTGTTCTGTTTATGTGAAATTTGAGATATGAGAGCATGCACAAATGAAAATGTACTTCAATAATTGTACGCAATAATTTTATACTTTGTCTCTCATATTAAAAAAAAAAAAAAAAAAAAAAAAAAAACAACCACTAGTGCACCGAAATATTTCAAATGGTTGGCATAATTCGTTATATAACGAGAAAAAGTAGTTATGAAAGATAGTAAGGTGTAGTATTTATTTACCTATGAAAATTTTGTTTAAAAGAAGAAAATATACAAAAAGATAGTACTCGAATTCCGTGTTTACGTGAAGAGGAAAGATTGTCATCTTGTCGCATCTTCTTTGACACGCACCTTCCCAGTACCTGTAAAGGAATCGAAACTTCAGGCGACAGTTTGTGGACTTTAAGAGTTAATTTCCTGCGGGGATTGATGCTTACAAAGAGAAGATCCTTTGAAGTCACGAATCCGAAGCAAATTGGTTTGTGTGAAATTATTTTAAGGCTGGAAAATGGGCGGAAATGAATTAAAAACAGAGTGGAAAGTATAAAGAAAGCATTAAAAGATAGTTTTCACTGCGAAAGTATAGTAAGAATAGCATCAGATGGCGTACGAAATAACAAAAATTTAATTACTGAAACATTAGCCGTAATTGTTTGACATTAAAGAAAAACAGCCTTTTGGTTAAATTGTACGCATATTTGAGAGAAAAATAAAATTTTAGTCTGTATGGTAAAGATAATGTACCTTTGTGCATTGAAATAAACTTATATAAAACAACGTTGAAAAGCACAAATGTCCAGGGATACTACAGACACGTGTTTCGGCGTTACAAAGAACGCCTTTTTCCGTGCAAAAATGTGAGCTTTTACTAGTATAAAATTAGCTGTATTATACTGTAAAAACAACATTCTTTTTTTACAGTGTACCATCCAAGACGCCAGCGGGAACCGAGTCCCTGTTCTTCTTCATTAAAATGAACAATTGCAGATTTGCAATGAAAAAAATATTCGCAAACTTTTGAGGGAATAAGTTGTCGAGTTTGGTAAATATTGAGCAAAAAACACACGTTTTTGGATACTAATATGACAGAACGAATCAACTCTAAATTTAGAACTATTATGCAGTTAAAAATAGTTCCTGAAAATAGTTCCTGATAATAGTTCCTGATTTCTATGTTAGTTCAACATATTTTTTATAATTGTTATTTACAGTTCAAACTTTACAACTATTTACCGTCATTTGTTTAATTTTTCTTTAAAATGAAATCTCAATAATGCACTGAAACGTTTTAGTGAAAAGTAAACATGCATTCAACTTGCAAAGCTACTTCTTACTTTTTCTCAACAGAAACACACACACACACACACACACACACACACAAAAAAAAAAAAAAAAAAGGAAAAGATAACTCCTCGTACTTTGATGTTTTATGAATTTTCCACTTTAAATATATATTTAAATAGCTAACAAATATTAAAATAGGGAGATCAAAGCTTAGATTCTTATCTTTAGTCGTACGGTTCATATTGAGTTTAGTCTGTTTAAATTGCCACAACTCTCTATAGCTGTCTAGTATTTACTACGCAACTGGAGATTTATATCGCAAACAACCTTAAAAGATTAATATTCAAAAATGCATAAGTGACTTTAAAGGTAACTTGAAAAATTAAATTTTTTTATTGGAAAAGCGTTAAGCAATAAAATGAATGAATTGGATGGCAAATCTAGCCAAATACCTTCATTGTCGGGATTGGAATCGTACTCCTTCTTTGAAACAAATAAACCATATCAAATTAAATATTTTCAGTAAAAAGCACATGCAATGAACTCTATTTGAATTTGAGCGATTTTATAGTTGAATGACTATCTCATTTAGATATCCCTCTGTATTTTTCGATCTGTGTCTGTAACAGTAAAAAAAAAAACTTTATGTCTGGCACAAGTAATTATTTTTCGCTTAATGGAATGCAAAAAAAAGAGAACAAGTTTTTTTTTTATAAAAAAAATGAAAAAAGGATTTAAAATTTTTAATATTAGCTAAGAAGTCAAACTAACAAATGTTTTTTTATTTAATTATTTTTTTTTCATTTCTCATCAGTGTATTTATGTGTTTCGTGTAAAATTCTTCTAAACAATTGCTATAAAGTACGCAAACGGAAATTTCGGTTCCTGAAAACATTTCGAGCGAGCTCCACTTCTTTAAATCTTTACTCTGACAATGAAATACTTAAAAGTACTTTAAAATGTTTTTGCCCGTTTTTTATGCAGTGAAAAACGATAATTACTATCCATTTCTTTGCACTTTATTCATGGTTTTTAACATTTTTCTTTCTCGAAGATTATGATTGTTTACGCCCAATCGAGAAATCTTGTTACTCTCTTTCTAAGTAATGTAGAAAAATGAGTTCAAGAGATAATGGTTAATTTTTTTAAGATCGGATTCAATAAAAACAACAGTAATAATAATAATAATAATAATAATAATAATAATAATAATAATAATAATAATAATAATAGGAATGGCCACCACTTTTATGTATCACGTTTGAATAAAACAGTTTTTATTTCACAAAGCGGCCAATTCCGTAAGGTGCACTAGTTCAATAAAGCTGGATTTTGCTCTTTTTTTGATGATTTGGCATATTAAAGCAGTTGATTCCATTAACCGGCATCCACTCTGTAATAATAATAAAAATATTATTTATAATAATAATAGTTACAATTCCACATGACTTAAGAAGCAAAACCAACATTCGGTGAGTAATGAAATGGGATCATTTAGAATTTGACTCCCTAATTCTTGCAACTGAAAATTATTTTAAAAACAAGTACTAATATTAAATTAAAAGTAAAAAAAAAAAACGAATCAGATTGCCGACCTCATATTAAAAACGAACATCACTGATTAAAAAGCATTTTAAAGTAGTATAAAGAGAGAAAATTGAAAATCCTCTTAAAATCCCTATACTAAACCAATTACAAGCATTTTAATTGTTAACAAATAGAAAGTGACAACAGACTAACAATTAAAATCATTGAGTTTTTTTTCCTCGCCTGCCAACAGTGACATCGGTTTCCAAGGTACATTTCAGCTTTAGCCGCCATTGGCTTAAAACATTATATTTCGAGTTATATTTTACGTGGAAGTTCCAAACACTTTATATCAGACACAGATCTTTTTTCTTTCTTTTGATTCTAATGTTTAAAAATTTTTCAAGCATGTTAACACTTCAAAAATCGCAAACAAGTTTTAAAGGTTTTTAATTAGTATCTTCGTTAGTTTATGTCATCTGAAGACGGGTCCTAGCTAAGAACACTCACCTTTTGAACAAAAAACAAATTTAAAAATAGGTCCATCCGTTTAAGCACTAGAGTACCACAGACAGAAACACAGATCGACAGACACACAGATGCGTCAAACTTATAACCCCCTTTCTTGTTGTATCGGGATTTAAAATAAGTTAATTTCTTCCTCTCATCTACACTGCAGAAAATGAACTGTTGTTTTTACAGTATAATACTGGCAGCCGAGGTTCCAATTTAAAACAGTAAAATTCACAGTAATAAGCTGTAAAACTAGCAATTTTACAGTTTCTTACAGTAAAGTTAGAGATTTTACAGTTTATTGCCGTAAAATTTAGCTGTGTTATACTGTAAAAACAACAGTATAATACTGGCAGCAGAGGTTCCAGTTTAAAAATGCAAAATGCACGAAAATAAACTGTAAAATAAGCAATTTGATGGCTTATTACTGTAAAATTTAGCAATTTTAGTGGTTTATTACTTCAAAATTAACTATATTAAACTGTAAAACAACTTTCTTTTTCTACAGTGTACGCTGTACATTTAAATGAAATACGTATCAATCCTAGTACGTTCGTAAATTCGAAAACACACAATTCCTCTGTATTGCTGGAGATAATTTATGAATCCACTTACGCGGGAGAATTTGCTTAGCCATACATCTTATTCAACGCTCTGAAAACCTTGATCCGCGGGATTTTCGCCACGGCGATACGAATCCGTTTTCGAGATTCGAAGAAAACGTAGAATCAATCTCAACTGTTGCAATATTCATTAATGAATATGCTGTGAGCAAGTTTAAACGCTTCTCGTTCAGATTTATGTACAAGGTATAACATTGCAAGAGCAAAGCGTAAAACTAAAAATATTAGCAAAAAGTTTCTCAAAATGGTCTTTTTGTGGATTTGAGTTGAATTTCTTGGAATTAAGAAGCGTAGATTAAAAAGAAGATAAAAAAAATTCCGAAAATATGTAAACATAAGTTTAAGAAATACTTAATCGTTTAAAAAAAAAAAAAAACAATCGCTGCAATCACGAGGATAAATTCAACAAAAGAATTCAAATGCAAATAAATTAGTGTACGAAAATATTACCAAAAAATTATAATTCAGAAACACGTATGAACTTTTTAACGTTTTTTTCCTACATATTTCCTATTTCCATTTTTTGGAGGAAAGTTGGGGGTGTAAGCTACTGTTATAATGTTGCTATTAGGTTATTATATCTTCTTATATATCTTTTCTTTACGTAAGTTCCTATTACTACTACCAGGGCTTGACCTTGGCCATAATGAAAAATTAAGCAGCGTTCCTTCCCCATCACAGACTAAAAATGAATAGACCGCGTTTCTCCTGATGAAGCAGTGGATGTCAGTAGCGCTAAGAGGTATCACGTGATCTACAACGAAACCCTCTCTTTCTCTCTGACGCTCTGGCGCGTTAAAATTTTTGGCGATAATTTGCAAGCTGTTGGTAGGCAAATGCTTCCTTGCGCTTTTCGTTCGCTAGATCATTCCGATCGCTTCGCGAGACATTTGTTTATTTGCTAATTGCAAGTTCCATCTCTGACAAACAATCCATGGCACGAAATAGAAAAATAGAATTTTCTACTTGTTTCAAATTTGGTTTCAAAAGTTTTTTTTTCTTTTTTTTTTTGGGAAGGGGGGGGGGATGCAGTGTATATAGATGAGCATATGAATTTAACAGAAAACATTCAATGTCTATGCATATATCACAGAACACATTCAGTTCTTTGTTAATTGTTCTAAGTTCTAATAGTAGTTCGATTCAATCAAAACCTATTTAAGCTTATAGATAAAGCATTTTCTAAGTGTTCTTAAAAACATTGTTTGCTCTACCCCCCCCCCCGCCCCCCCCCCACCCGAAATTGCGAGAAATAATCTTAAAAAAAAGCAGTTGCTTTACGTATGTGCAAACAATTGATAATTAGTTACACATAGTTCAGTAGAGAATGAATAAAAAAACATCATAAGTAGGGGAGGTGATTTTTTAAATTTGCAATTTTTGAGACATGCCCTTTCATTCTTCTTGTGCGGC
>JAXGGA010011400.1:0-42590 GCA_038373865.1 Uloborus plumipes
CTCTGAAATGATGCCTCTCGAAAAATTTAGAAATTTATGTTCGGAAACATTTACAAGATATGAACCTAGTTGTTTTACAGCCATTATGGGTTTGATTTGGTTTGGATGTTTAATTTCGACTAAAAGTTCACCACTACGTAGTTTTTTAACGGATTGGTATTCACCTATTGCATGAGTAAGTGCTTTATTGATCAAAAAGGGAGAAAGTTTAATGAGACTTAAATTTGGGTCACTGCGCTTAATAAGGAAAAATCTTGGGTCGCTTGACGAAACATTTTGACGCTCCCCACTAGGGGGAGTAAGGTTTTTATTTTGAGAATCCATAAGCGGACCGGAGAACTGGGGGAAAAAACGGGGTCGAGCCCCTGCGTAGCCCCCCTACACAGGGGTAAGGCTGGATACGACAGGGTTCGCCAGCTAGCCCTGAAACCTCCCGTTAGCGATACCGCTTAGCCCCGGTACCACTCAGCCATCGGCACGGTCGCCACACCTTGACTTGGGCTTGTTCCGAAATTTGGTAAGTGTGATGAGGGAAGGAAGGAGAAACAAATCTCTTCCCGCCGATATTCTGTTTGAGCAACTGGGGGTCACGACTCCGCCCAAGAGCTCGCCCCGAACTCACCACACCGCAAGCCCCCCCACCACGACAAGGTAAACGGACAACGGGGGGGGGGGGGTTCCGAAATTTGGTAAGTGTGATGAGGGAAGGAGGGCAGTAATAATGGCCTCAACATTTGCTGGTGAAACGCCACTTGGAAAAGTAATGAGATATGTGAAGAAAACAAAAAATCGTGTTGAAATATTTAGGCCTCATGGCATCGAAGAATACAACAAGCATATGGGAGGCGTTGACTTACTCGATAGCATAATAGCTCGGCACAAAATATTAATGAGAAGTAAGATATGGTACATGGGAATTTTTCTTCATTTGTTAGATCTAGTTACAGTAAATGCATGGTTACTGTACAAAAGAGTGGAAACCGACAAAAAACCTGAAAATAAAAAAAATATCATGAATTTACAAAAATTAAAATCGGAAGTTGCATCATGCTTATGCAAAATGGGATTCAATCAAACTTCTAAAAGAGGAAGACCCAGTGTTCAGTGCGAACCGTCCGTAGATGGCACCACTTCCCCAGCTAAAAAGAACTCTGAACTCTAGATTTCTTACCTCCTCTGGTATAAGGGGAGACTGCGAATGGATCGTCCACGTTGCGGACGCGTGTAAATCTCTCGTCATATAATTCATTCAATAAAATTCCTTTTATCAGATTCTTCTTAATTATGATCTTTTTAATTGCTTTTTTGTTCTTGCCCTGTGGTCACCACTCATATTGCTTCCCTTCCAGCTCCAATTACTCTGCAGGTAAGACAAATTTATATCATATTCTAAAGGGCAGTGCTAGCTCCTATGGCTCTTTCTAACTTTAATATCTTACTACTATTATATATGGGCGATTCTCTGTAAACTGGTAATTGGCTGTCCGGACCAAGTATTTTAAAAATAATAAAGTGTAATTAAGTAATTATCGCTCTTAATACAAGAAAAGCATTAATACTTTGTGGGCCAATTGTATTTGGAGCGATAACAATTTAATTTTTTTTTCTAGAAATTATCTAAGCACCAAAAACACAGTCCCCTGGCTGTCCAAATCCCATAGTCTAACTGTTAAAGATAGTATTTCAAAAAACCTATTAACACTACATAAATTTGGCAATTAATATCTAAAAATAGAATAATGAAGCTATATTTTTCTTATGAAATAAAGTATAATTACGTATTTCTAAAACTTAAAATTGTCATGTAAATTCTGTCCAGAGTTTTTTCGAACAGTCCCCTGCAACAAATTCAAAGCTGTAATACGAAAAATCTATAACTTTTGCAAATTCTTTTTGGCATGAAGTTTAAAGTAATCAGTGTGAATTTGACGAAATCGCCGTGAACGGTGTTGAAACGCCACTTTGTTTAGTTCGAGAGCCACATTTGTGCTGAAAGTATGCATCGTGATCGTTGCGAAAACAGTCCTCTGGGAAGTGATTTTATTAATGGCAATTAGTTTAAATATGAAACATATTAGTTATTATGTCCACGATTTCTGCCTAAATTTATAGGTAGTCTTGAAACTAATTATGTTCCAATAGTTTTGCAGATATTACGCTACAAAGGGCAAAAATACAGCTACCTAGCACAGTCCCCTGCCTAGTTATACTAGGCAGGGGAGTAACCCCCTATCATGATTTATCAGAAAAACATAAACTTCAATTGGCCCTCTTTCAAACCAAAGTAATAGATTCATTTTCTGAGCAATAGTATTATAATTATACGAACATTTCAAAAAACCATGAGAACCATGATTTCGAGTGAAAAATGACGAGTTTACAGAGAATCGCCCATATGCGAAAGTTTGTATGGATGTATGGATGGATGTATGTTTGTTCCTCTTTCACGCAAAAACTACTGAATGGATTTTGATGAAACTTTTACCATAATGTAGCATATACATCAGAATAACACATAGGCTATAATTTATAACGATATTCAAAAAAGTTCGATCGGTAGCGTCTTTTTCATTCCAATTTAAGGTACATATTTCTCATAAATCAAAAGGCATTGACCAAACTAACTCAGTATTTAGTGTATCATCTCAACTCCCTGTCGAAAGCTAAAATTGCGGGCATCATTTCTTCTTTCCGTATTTAATGTCCAAGGCTTTTCTCAAGTCAAATCATGAAGGTTTTTTTTCCAGCTTCATGGGGAATATCCAGGCTTTTACCATGATTTGTATTTAAAACGTTTTGTAGTCTTAGTTGTGTAAGTAGAATATTTATCCTTAAGCAATGTGTTTTTTAATGTGCATTGCTGCGTGAAAATATTATTTTTTTAGAATAAATTGTATTCCTTTGTTAGTAAATTGTTGACTGTATCAATTATTTTCACAAGTTTCGTGAATTTGTCGGTCCTGCTTAATCGTCTAACGGATAAACGAATAAAATATCCTGGAACTAGATATTTCCCATGCCATAGACGCAATGCTAAAGATTCCGCTTAATCGAATTCTCCGCTTAATCAAATAATATTTCTTGGAACCGACAGTATTCGTTTGAGCGGGGCCGACAGTATGTGTTTTAGTGTTTTAGAGTATCGGTAATGTAATCGCTTGAAGAGATTGGCAACTAATAAATGGATTAGGTTCAGTATTTTCCACTTTAATGGAACTTTAAATACAATTTTACAGTATTTTTAAAAATTTGTTGGCGTTGATTGGGCGGTACTTACAATTGGTCACTTAGAATACAATCGAACAGGTATCTTGCCGAATTTGTTGCAAAAATATTATAATAACTAAGATTATGGGTAATGTTTTCCACTGACGCCAGTTCTGGCGCCAAAGACTATGTAATAATACTTTACTTCTTACGATATAACTAAAATAAAACGATTGTTGTCTGATATTTGTAGACTGCGCCAAAATCTTAATCATCGAAATAATACTCCCACAGTTGAAGAAAAGTTGTTTTTTTTTTTTTTTTTTTTGGCCGATTCCGTACGTTGTCATTAAAAAACTTTTGAAACTTACGTCAAAGCAGAAAGTAATCCGCATACGAAATTAATCAGACCCCAAAACTAAAATTACCATTAATTTGTGTTTTTCGCACAAATAATTGTCAAATGCTCCCTACTAATTTCGAAATCACTTAGGACAAAAACTTTTAGCGTCATTTCATGGTCAGCAATATTTTCTTAGCATTAAATGACAATTTTTCTTTGACAAAAATTACTGGCTTAATAATACCTAAGCATATTTGCATAAAGTAGGGAGGGGAGAAAAATTATCCTAGGTATCCCAAAACAGTTACCGCAAATTTAGCGACATTTTAAATCGTCAAAGCGGTACGTTTTGAGTTCTTTTAGTTTGGGGAAAAAAAGCGATTATAAATTGTTTCTCAATATTTTTACTGGCCCAGGCAACGCCGGGTATTTTTGCTAGTCTTACATAATTTTTGGTCCGTCGAGCCGGAGCTTGCCCTTTTTTTTAAAGTTTAGTTTCTGAGTCTGAATCGAAATTCATAACCTTTTAAAATGCCGCATAAGGCTGTTCAACCCAAGGCATCAGAAGCCAAATTTAATTTAATTACACTCGACATTGATCGATTACAAGCCAAACTAACTAAAACTTCAAATGATCCAATTGCTTTAGAAACGCTAAAAGCTGAAATACTAAATCTTGATCACGATTTAAGTGATTGTTTTACGGCATGATATGAAGTAGACTCAGAGACTGGGCTTTATAGCACTTACGCAGATTATAAGGATAAGATATTAGATATACGCACTTCAATAAATCATCAATTACCAAAAATAACTGAATCCCATGCGAAGCCACAAGATATGAAATCTAATTCTAACATTAATTTACCTAAATTTGACCTTCCGTCATTTAATGGAAATATTCAAGATTGGTTGTCCTTTAAAGAAATATTCACAACTTTGATGATAAATAATCTTGATCTATCCAAAATTCATAAGTTACAATATTTACATGCTTCGGTTAAAGGTGAAGCTGCTAGGCTAATCAAGGAGTTCAGTATTTCTGAAACTAATTTCTCCCAAGCATGGGAAACCTTGACAAATCGTTATGATAATAAACGCGAATTGGCATTCAACCAAATTTCTAAAGTATTTGAAATTAAAAAAATCAAAAATGTAACTTCAAAATCATTGCATGAAATCTTAGACGTATGTAATGAGTCTATTAGAAATTTAAAAACCCTTGGTTTTGAAATTAATTCTTTTGTTGACATTATTTTGATTTATATTTTGGAACTAAAACTCGATGACTCATTACGTCAAAGTTGGCAGTTGTCATTAGATGATAAATCTCTACCAACTTATGATTTGTTTGTAAAATTCTTGGAAAAGCAAGCAAGAAGTTTGCATGTCTTAAAAGACAATTCTAAAACTGATAGTAATCCTAAAATCGAAACTAAACCGACTATTAAGAAAGCAATCATTTATAATGCTGTTTCAAAGGAAGAGACAGTTGAATGTAGGTTTTGCAAACAAGATCATAAATTGTTTCAGTGTCCCCAATTTACAAAATTGCCAATAAATTCCAGATGGGAATTTGTCAAGTCAAATAAGTTGTGCTCGAATTGCTTACGTCCAAATCATTCTAAGGACTCTTGTTTTCTATCTGCTCGGTGCAAGGTTTGCAAATTAAAACATCACAGTGTTCTGCATTATTATCAAATCAATTCTTCTCAAGCTTTTCGCGCCAATGTTAATGCGAGCGTAGAAGAAGAACCGTCGAATTCTACCCCTACCCTAGACCCGCAGGGGAGTTTAGCGCTGGGAGGATTTTCTACAACGACACATACCCTTCTCTCCACAGCTGTCGTAAAAGCTAAAAATAGATCAGGGGTTTTCGTCTCTTGTCGGGCTCTTATTGATGGGGGAAGTCAAAACAGTCTCATTTCTAGAGAGTGCGTTCAGCGCCTAGGGCTTCCTTTAACAGAATCTTTGCACTGTATCAGTGGAATAAACGGCGTGAAAGCGGAAACGTCGCTCTTTGAAACGGAGTTAACATTTACTTCTCATATTCCAAGCGAAATGTTCACGACGAAGGCGTTAGTGGTAAATAAGGTTACGTCAAATTTACCTAATTTTAAAATTCCAATCGCCAACTGGGCTCATCTTGCAGGACTCACCTTGGCAGATCCATTATTTTTTAAACCTGCCCCTATTGAAATTCTTATAGGAGCAGACTTATTTGCAGAATTGCTCCTCGATGGAATTATTATCGGTTCAAAGGGAGAACCTTCTGCTCTAAATTCTAAATTAGGTTTTTTATTGTCTGGTAAAATTTCCGCACAATCTATTGGTAGAAGTTCAAACTGTAATTTATTACTTAACGAAAGGGAGCTTTTTCAAAAGTTCTGCGAAATCGAATCTATTCCAAACGACAGTTTAGTTTCTGACAGTTTAGTTTCTGATCTGAAGATAGAATTTGCGACGAAATTTATAGTTCTACTGTAACTAGGGATTCTTCAGGTAGATATACAGTATCCCTGCCTTTTAAATCAGATCCATCATTTGGTGATACCCGCTCTCAGGCTTTAAAACGCTTTGGATATCTAGAGAAGAGGTTGATTAAAAATGAATCATTTAAAACTCAATACGATTCTTTCATGAAAGAGTATTTGGATCTAAACCACACGGAGAAAATTCCTTCTGATTCTATAAATTCTGATCAATGTTTTTATTTACCTCATCATGGGGTTTTTAAGGACTGTAAACTCCGTGTGGTGTTTGATGGGTCGATGAGGAGTAGTGGGAACTCTTTAAATGAAGAAGTATTAACTGGGCCTAAATTGCAATCTGATTTATTTGGTCAATTAATTAAGTTTCGAATTCATAAAATAGCAATTTCTGCAGACATAGAGAAAATGTTTCGACAAATTAATATGTCAGAGAAACACTCGGATTATTAGCGAATTTTATGGAGATTTTCTCCCGACGATCCTATAGAAGACTATAGACTCAAAACTGTTACGTATGGGACTGCAAGTGCACCATTTCTGGCAATTCGGACACTGAAACAATTGGCACATGATGAAAGTTTGAACTACCCATTAGCCTCTAAAATAACATTGAAGGATTTTTATGTTGATGATTTATTGACAGGAGCCAATTCTGTAGAAGAAGCTTCAAATCTAATTTCTGAAATGAATCTGTTAATGCAGAGTGGTGGATTTACTTTGAGAAAATGGTCCTCTAATCATCCTGAAATTCTTAATAATCTCTCAACGAATTTAAAATCAAATTCTAATTCAGTTACAATTCATGATTCTGCTTTCAAAATTCTAGGGATTATTTGGTCTACTAAATTTGATTCTTTCCAAATTAATTTGAGCTTAAATTTGAAGGTAATTTCTAAACGTCAACTACTTTCGGCAATTGCCCATATATTTGACCCCCTTAGGGTTTCTATCCCCTTCAACTATTCTTTTAAAAACAGTGGCGTATATAGGATTTTATTTCGGAGGGGGCCCATATAATCAAGCTTAGCCCCCCCCCCCCCACCTTTCTCTTTTTTTTTTTGGTATTACTGTAAGACAGGTAGACATTTTCAAATTGAATTAAAAAATTGTAATTTTTAGAAAAGGTAGAAAATTACGAAATTTTAGATTCCCTTCAAAAAAATTTTCAAAATTGAAATTATTTATGCTACTTTTGATGACGTTGAAGGATCAAGACTCCTCTGGGAAACTTATTGAAACTTAAATTCTAAACACGCAATTTCAGGCTATCTTTAGTGACGTTAAAGGAATTGAGAAGACTCGGGGCATCTCTTCTGAAATATTTTGACACTGAAGCATGATAGAGTAAAAGAAAAGAAGATCAGTTTTTTTTTTTTTGAACTGAAGTCTCATTTAAGTTATCTTTGGGAAGTAAAAGTTCTAAGACCCTCCCCGAAAGATTTTCGATATATATAGATGCGCAATTTCGCGTTCTCTTTGGAGACGTTAAGAGACAAAAAGTGGTTAGGGATCTCCCTCCGAAAATTTTCAAAATTGAAACCTTAAGCCATCTTTGGTAGTAACGTTAGCAAGGACTCTCACCCAAAATGTTTCGAAATTAATGCTTTAAAAACATTTTTATTTAGGTTATCTTTAGTACAGTCAAGAGAAGAGGTAGGATTCGGGCGTTGTGCCCGAAATTTTGCGGCAGTGAAGCTTTAAGAATGCTATTTTAAGCTCTATTTTTTGAAACTGAAGGTTCAAAATTTTACTTTTAGCAGAGGTGCCCATTACCCGTAAGAGCAAAAACTTATCATCCTAGAATTCCACGAAGATCCCTCTAAAAACGAGAACCACACGTGAAAGAAAAAGAAAACAAAAACCTTTAAAAACGCCCCTTAAAAATAATTCAATAGCGCCGCTTACGCCATGATTCTTGATAGGAACAACTGCTTTTAGGCTTTGTCTGACAACATTTAGGATAATAAAAGGGTTTAGGGACTCTTCCGGAAATTTTTGGGCATAGAGACTGTAATTCGGGAGCTCTCTCGTTTCAAAAAACACATTTTAGAGCTAAAGACTCTAGAAAAGTAAGGAGGATATCAACTACCGTTAACTGTTTGAATTTTAAATCTCTAAAATGCCATTTGAGGCAATGTTTGATCAAGGTATTGAAGAAGCGGGAAAAGAACTCTCTTCCGAAAATTTTTGGATATTGAAGTCTTGAAACTGCGATTAAACTACACGTTGTAAAAGCGAAAATTTAAGATCTCTTTGGACTATTTAAGGGGGGTCATGAGCCTTCTTTGAATTCATGCTTGGCGGATATACGGGCCTCGACTTCCTACCTGAAACCCGCCACTGAGAAGCACTCTTATTCTTTAATTTCACCACTGGTAAAGAAATTGAAAATTACGTGCCCCTTCTAGCTCGGCCGGCTTGAACTTCTACCTCTTTTCGATTTTTTTTTTTTTTTTGTTTTGTTCAGCTGAAAGCTTGGAAATTATTTGCGAAAAAACTAAAACCGAAAATGATTGCACTTAATTTTAAATTTCTTACTGGGAGGAATACTTACACTTTATTCTAAATTTCTTACCGAGGAGGAATGATTGCACTTTATTTTAAATTTATTGAGTGTAGCATTACTTTAAAGATTCTTATTTCCTGGCTGACTGGAAAAACAGGGGGAATGAGAAGAAAGAGAGAAACGTAATTTGCTGACTAATAATCAACACGTGTTGAATATTTTTCATTTAAAGATTTCTATTCAAAATGATTAGGATTTTTTCTGTGCGTTTTCTAATTCAAATATCTTCATTTTCCCAAGACACGTTCTTTTTTCTCTCGAGTATATCGCGAGGGCTCCCTGACCCTCTTGGGTCGCACTAGAGCCGCTATATATACTGCCTGGTGTCATCTAACGAATTATTATTAGTAATAATTATTTATTTAGTTAAGTATTTCAAGCTAAAAGTATGTAAATAATTTCAGAGTAAACTTAAACCGAATAATAATAATTACCTATTAAAAAAAACGAATTTTTTTCGCGGGGGGGAGGGGTATAGGAGGGAAAGACCCTCTGGAGCACTCCCTTATATACAACTTTAAAAACAATGTTAATAGATAGTGGGCTTTTTTCTTAAGGTTTTTTTTTTTTTTGAGCAAACACGAACCGAACACCTACTTTTGAAAAAATCTTTCTCGATTTCGGGGGGGGGGCCGGGCCCCCTCGGCCCCCCCCTTAAATACGCCCTTGTTTAAAAATCCTTCTCCAACAACTTTGGAAAAGTAAACTCTCTTGGGACGATCCCATTCCAGTTGATGTGTTACAAGTGTGGAATAAATTCAAAGAAGAATCTCATATGCTTAATGAGATCAAAATTCCTCGCCACATCAGTTTTGACAGCTCGTTAAAACAAATTATTGAAATTCACGGGTTTTGTGACGCTTCTGGCAAGGCCTATTCAGCAGTTATATACTTGAAAGTTATTGAACCAACCGGAGAAATTAAGATCAACCTAATTTCCTCCAAAGTCAAAGTTGCACCTGTGAAACCAGTCACAATCCCAAGATTAGAATTCTGTGCTGCTGTTCTATTGTCAAACCTCTATTGTGCTGTGATATCAGCATCAGGGCCGTCGCTAGCTGAAATATCTGGGGGGGTGTTGAGAATTTGGCGGCCCTGGGCTCATCATATAGGCAGGGGCGGCCCTAGCAGTTTTGCCGCCCTGGACAAAAATTCAAAATGCCGCCCTTGTCCCCGATTAAAGTTTGAAAAGAAAAAACTGCTGATAAATACGAGCCAATAAATAAATTTTGTGAATATAAAACAACGTGACGAAGTAAACTCCTATATTCATAGTAGGATTTGACCGAATTTGACCCTACGCTGTTTTAAACATGGGACTCCTTTTGTAGTCCGTAAAACTTTACGATACAGAACCTCATGTTTCTTTTTCTCTCTTTGCTGGCTTTTCTCTTTTTCTTTTGTGTATGTGTGTATGTTTTTTCATAAACTTTGAATATGGATGGGCATGAAGAGAATGATGCAGTGATCACTTTAAATTGAGTATAAAATATGTGTAACTTCAGGGGTTTCGGGGGTTTCTCCCCCGAGAAAATTTTTCAAAAAAAAGATCTAAAATTTAGCATTTTGAGGCCTTATGAGGAGTAATCAAGACTACAAAAATGTCCGGAGAAAAATATGCAAACAAAAACTTTTTAAAAATTTTACCTTCTTTTGCAAATTAAAATCAATCAAAATAGAAATTGCTCTTGCTTGTGATTCTGCAAGTCGTTGACATTAATCGACAGAGAAAAGAGCTTGGGAGGAGAAAAGAAAACACACCGTCTCTTGCTCACATCGGCTTTCGGTATATAACTAATGTTTGATCATCTCTCCAACCCACCGACTAACACAACACTGTACTAAATGTAACATGATTAATCGGGAAAAAATGCATTAAATAATTTGAAAGAAATGGTGTAAAGACTTAGAAATCAGGAGAGTAACATCCCAGGAATTCGGAAAATTAATGGTTCATTTCATACACTTGATAAGAAATAAAGTTGTAGCACTTTTCAGGGAGTTTTAAAGACATTAATTTTCAAATACTATAGAAAAAATGTATGTTAGGTCCTTTCCAGCCGCTCTTGTCAGTATAGATACATCTTGATACATCAATTTGTTGTTATCTTTCAATTATCAAGAGTTCAGAGGTGTCAGTTGCGAAAAGTAGTTTTGATTCAAGATAATATTTCTTTCTGAGTAGGAGGATATTTTAAAAACTGATTTGGAAATGTTAAAAAATATTTGATCTTTCATAAAAACTGAAATTTTAATTGATGTTTGGCACTATAATTGAGAAAATACTGATCACTATAGATGAGCCCCTTTAATTTTCAAAAACCCAGCAAAAAATAATGTGCTGAAAAGCTTTTAATAATCTGTAGCAAATTTAACCACATTTGGAACAAACTTCAAAAAACCTGCAGAATATTCAGAGAAAACTAAAAGAAAAAAAAACATTTTGTTGATTTTCTGCGGATTATATTGAAGATAAAATGCAGATTTTTTTTTTTTCTTTCTTCTACAATTGTTCAGAAACTTTTTAAAAAAACTTCAAAAAAAAAATTTTTTTTTCTCATTTTTTGCAGATTATTTTGAGCTGGGAAATTCTAAGGGGTTCCCAGAACCTATAAGCTGACGAACTCTGTGCTATATCAAGCGCATTTATATGCCGTGATTTCCATCAGTCAATATAATTTCCTAATATTTTATCCCGTGTGTCTCGATGAGAGAACACTGTAGTCTCCTAAAAACATTTTTTATTCAGCAAATTTTCACTGATGATTTGGATTCGGCAGAAATTATCGCTTCATTTGGTGAGATGAGAATTTTTCTCCTTCCAAAAGACTATGTTCGGGGCTCCACCTGAGTATCTTTGGCTCCACTGTCTCCTATCAACAATTTCGAAATCTATACATGCTTAAAAAAACTGTCTAATATATTTTTTTTTCTTATGTCTCCGTTGATATTATAGTTTCTCTAGATTCGTTTATTTTAATAAGCAGTGTTGCAATAGCCAAAAATGATGTGCTGTGTTGAAGTGGATACCTTTAAATGCCACACTTAAATATCCCTACATTCATACTTTTCAAGATTCCAAGTTACAAAAAGAATGATATTTTTTAAATAGTTTTATACATTTTCTTTTCTTAAACGAAAATTTATTTTAGGTGTTCGAACCAAAATGCCGCCCTTAAGATTTACCGCCCCGGACAGGGGTGCGGAATGTCCGCCGCTAGGGCTGCCCTTGCATATAGGGAGGGTGAGGGAGATAGCTTCCCCCGAGCTTTGAAATCTAATATTTTTTACAAGGGTGGAAGGTGGACGCAATTTTTGTTTTTTTTTCCTATAAAATTAGCATTTAGTATACCCCCTCCTCCCACACACATGGAAAAATTCAAAATGACAAGCCTGAGTGGCTACAAACAGCTTTTGAGTTTTTGAGCACATGCTTAAAACTTTAAATTAATATGCAGAACGATTTATACAAACACCATATAAATGTTAAATGTCAAAAAATATTAATAAACAATAAATAATAATAGTAAACATTTATTTGTTAAAGTTTTACCCTTTGGCAATGCCGGGCATATTCTAAACGATTCATGAGGTTCCTTTTTCTTCTTCCCGTGTTTTGCGGTGATTGTCCCTTGAATATTCATGCTATTAAGTTTTGTGGGAAACGCCGATGAAGTTCAACTGCTTTAAAATGTTCTGGATATGCAGATCCAATTAATTACCATTAAAAAAAAATTCCCGATAAATATGAGTATTTTTCTTTTTTTTCTCCTTCCTTTTTTTCTTTTTTTAAATTGCAAGTTGAAAATCCAGTTTGTTCAACAAAAAAGTAACAAAAAAAAAAAAAAAAAAAACTTGAAAAGAGACAAAATTTTTTATCTGCTCCTTAGTTTTTTAAAAATGCATTTCACAAATTTTATTGGTAAAAAAATTATAATTTAAAATTGACAGCGCCTGTGCTTCAATGCAGCCCATTTGCTTGCTAAACTCTTTAAATTTATGGCGTCCGTAATATCTTTCTCACATGCCAGCAGTACTAGAGAGTCTAAACGCTGGTTTCCCATTGTACTCCTCAAAACATTTTTGATGAATTTCAGTTTACTGAAGGTTCTTTCATTGGTAGCAACTTTCATTGTTACCGGAGAAGTAAATCCAAGCCGACACGCGCGGTAAAAAAGTTCGTTCGGTCCCAACACAAAGTGAAAAGTGATAAATTTTCTTTTTAATTATCGTCAGTTTAAACATTGCACTATCTTTCGATAATGGTATTTTGTGTCATTTTCTTTAATTTAAATTCATTTAAAATATAAAATTTGGCGGCTTCTGCATATTATCTTTTTTTTCCTTTTAATTATTGCATCGATCATTTATTTTAATTTATTTAATCTATAAAATTTGGCGGCCCTCAGCATGTATTCTTTTTTTTCATATTGCATCGATCTTGTTGAATTATGTATATATAATTTGATTTATGTTTTATTAATTTAACTAATTTTAGTTAGAGAGGTTCGCGTACCTTTTAATGCTCTCGCACATATTTATACAGTACTTTTTTTTTCCAAACTGGGCAGGGCGACCTATAGTTTTCCGTTTACATGACTCCATGAACGAGAAAATTTCGAATTTTTCGCAACGAATATTGCTGTGAAGGAATCTTAACTATTTTTCGCGGCCCTAATTATGTATTTTTGATAAGTAATAATTGGGGCCGCGGAAAATACAGGACATTTTTAGAAATTAAGGTTTACTGATATTCTTAATAATGTTAAATTATTCCGCTTCTCTTGTAAATTTCCTTTAAAGTCCTGAAACATTTGTCTAAAATTTCATTTTAATGATAAAATAAAATCGGCGGCCCCTTTCTTCAGAAAAGTGGGGGGGGGGGGTGTAGCACCCCCCACACCCCCCCTTGCCGACGGCCCTGATCAGCATTGAACATTGCAATTTCACAAACATTTCTTTATACTGACTCTGAAATAGTATTAAGCTGGTTGAAGAACCCGAGCTCAAAACTTAATAGTTTCATCAAAAATAGAATTGTTAAAATCAAAACACTAACTCATGGAGTTACATGGAACCATGTAAGTAGTGAAGACAACCCAGCCGACTGTGCATCACGCGGTATATTGCCTGAAAAATTGCTGAAACATAAATTTTGGTGGTCAGGTCCTTCTTGGCTGTCTGAAGAGTTATCCCTATCAGTGCAACAAAACCAATGCTCAAACTCTGAACTGCACGATTCCAACAACACCGACAAGTCTCTAAATCGCCCACACTGAAATTAAAGAAATTCCTGAATTCATGTGTCATTTTTCATCTTATTCAAAACTCCTTCGTGTGACAGCGTGGATTCAGAGATTTATTTCAAATTTAAAACATCCAAATTCGAAAAGCCTGGGCTTTCTGTCTACTGATGAGCTTTATCGGGCGACTCTAACTATCGTCCGAACAGTTCAAAATTCTGCCTTTCAAACCGAGATCAATTCCTTAAATCATAAGAAACCCATTCCGAATTCAAGCCGACTTATCTCATTAAATGTGTTTTTGGATGAAGAAGGCTTCTTACGAGTTGGTGGCCGAAAGAGCCAGACGCTTTCTTTTGATCAGAAACACCCAATGCTGCTTCCGAATACCCATGAAATTACCAAACGAATTATTAGGCATTACCATCACAAACACTTGCATGCAGGGCCGCAAGTGCTTCTAGCTGTGATCCGGCAGCAGTTTTGGATAATAAATGGCAGATCTGTAGTTAGGGAAGTAACAAGAAAGTGCCTCACTTGCTTCAAACTCAAATCAAAGGCTAATCAACAGATCATGGGAGATTTGCCACTTCCTAGAATAACGCCTTCTCGATCCTTCCTACATGTCGGAATTGATTTTGCTGGCCCAATCCTCACCAAACCTAATCTGAAGCGATCAAGAATCCAAATAAAATCCTACATCTGCCTAATAGTTTGCATGGCAACGAAAGCCGTTCACATTGAACTCGTTTCAGACTTAACTACTGATGCCCTTATTGCTTCTCTTCGCCGATTTATTGCAAGACGAGGAATTCTGTCAGATATTTATTCCGATAACGGCACCAACTTCAAAGGTTCAGCAAAACATCTTAAGTCTTTATTCAAATTGTGCAATTCCGAACCAGTAAATACTTTTTGCAGTCATCAATCCATCAAGTGGCACTTCATTCCACCCTACTCCCCAAATTTTGGAGGGCTTTGGGAAGCTTCCATTAAACTGGCCAAACAACATCTTTACAAATCGTGCAAATCAGCTCTTCTAAACTTCGAAGAGCTGTCAACTCTACTGTCCCAAATATAAGCTCTCATCAATTCAAGACCAATAACACCTTTATCATCTGACCCTTCTGATCTCACCGCATTAACTCCCGGACACTTCCTAAAGGCCATCCCTTAACAGATTTACCAACTCCTGACACATCCTACAAGCCCCTCACTCTCTCATCCAGATGGAATCTGATCCAAAATCTTCGCAGACATTTCTGGGATCGTTGGTGCAAGGTGCAAGGAATATCTCAATACTTTGCAGCCTCGTCCCAGATGGAAAACTCCTAAGCCAGACCTACAGCCTGGCGACCTGGTCATCGTCCGTGAGAAGAACACCATGCCTCTTCATTGGACGGTTGGCCGCATCCAAAAGGTCTTCCCTGGATCGGACAATCGGGTGCGTGTTGCATCAATTAGAACTCGCGCAGGAGACATAACAAGATCTATATCTCAAGTATCTGCTCTTCCCGAATAACTTCACAACCTTAACTGCTCACCTTCCGGGGCGGAGGATGTTCAGTGCGAACCCCCTTAGATGGCACCACTTCCCCAGCCAAAAGAACTTTCTGAACTGTAAACTTCTTCCCTCCTCTCGTATAAGGGGAGACTGGTAATGGATCGTCCGCACTGCGGACGCGTGTATTCTCTCGTCCTGTAATTCATTCATTAAAATTCATAAAACCAGATTCTTCATAATTTATGATACTTTTATTTGCTTTTGTTCTTGTCCTGTGCTTACCATGCAAATCAACTCCCTTCCAGCTCCATTTACTCTGCAGGTAAGAGAAATTTAAATCCCTATCCTTAAGGGCAGTGCTAGCTCCTATGGCTCTTTATAACCTTAATATCTTACAACGATATTTTCCCTAACATTGCAGTACTCCTAGAAATTCTAGCTGTGCTGCCAGTGTCAACTGCTTCAGTAGAAAGATCGTTTTCTACATTGAAGAGACTGAAAACATATCTTCGGAACAGTACCGGAAACGAACGACTGACAGGTTTAGCTTTGATGACAATACATCGGGAGATCAAAGTTGACGAAAAAGCAGTCATGGACAAATTTGCTTGCAAACCACGAAGAAAAAAATTTTCATTGAATAATATTAAGAGCAAGAATCTGAGAAACTCACGCCTAGCATTATGAGGTGATTCATGACCTCCCAGATTTTCTCCCAAAAATTACCAAATGTTTATTATCTTATTGAAAGACCAAATCCAGAATGTTTTGCTCTAAAGTTGAGTTGTTTAGTTTTTATGGATCCCTAAAGATGAAGGTGCGGCATCAAAAATTAAGCGAATTTTCAAGACATGGAAGTTGCCGTGAACCAAAACTCTTACCAGGAACTGTTTAACTCCAATTTTCTTTTTTTATATGGAATATAGAAGGTTGAAACTTTACAAAATGAATGTTAAATTTGTGCTAAGTCGTTGCCGTAAGGTCAGTGAAAGCCCTCAAAACAAGGCATTTTTGACGTTTTTTAGCGTTTTTGAGGTTCAAAAACAGCTTTTACATTTCAGTTGGCACGGCAAAAGTAGTGTCGTTTGAAAGACCAGTGTAAGCACTTTAAAATAATGTATAAATAACCGAGGAAAGTTCAACGTGCTTTTAGTTGCGTAAGACCGAAATATGAAAAATGTCATATTTTACCGATATTCAAACGGTCATAACTTCCGCTGCCAACAACATATTGAAATATTTCTTTTGCCAATGTCATACTCTATTCTTTGTCTTAACAGAACAGTTGAGACCTTTGAGGCGAAATGTAAAAAAAAAAAAATACAAAAAATGTACAGGAAAAAATAAATTTTTTGCAAAAAAATTTTTTACATTTCGCCTCAAAGGACTCAACTGTTCTGTTAAGACAAAGAATAGAGTATGACATTGGCAAAAAAAATGTTCCAATATGTTGTTGGCAGAGGAAGTTATGACCGTTTGAATATCGGTAATATATGACATTTTTCATATTTCGGCCTTACGCAACTAAAAGCACGTTGAACTTTCCTCGGTTATTTATACATTATTTTAAAGTGCTTACACTAGTCTATCAAACGACACTACTTTTGCCGTGCCAACTGAAATGTATAAGCTGTTTTTGGACCTCAAAAACGCTAAAAAACGTCAAAAATGCCTTGTTTTGAGGGCCTTCACTGACCTTACGGCAACAACTTACCACAAATTTAACATTCATTTTGTAAAGTTTCAACCTTCTATATTCCATATACAAAAAGAAAATTGGAGTTAAACAGTTAATGGTAAGAGTTTTGGCTAACGGCAACTTCCATGTCTTGAAAATCCGCTTAATTTTTGATGCCGCACCTTCATCTTTAGGGATCCATAAAAACTAAACAACTCAACTTTAGAGCAAAACATTCTGGATTTGGTCTTTCATTAAGATAATAAACATTTGGTAATTTTTGGGAGAAAATCTGAGAGGTCATGAATCACAGGCGTGACACTCTCTCAGATTCTTGCTCTTAAGTAGAATTTTGCCTTTTCTTTATCGTTATTTGATTAAATATGCTTTGTATTAATGTAATGAACAACTTGTAACTTATTTGTTAGAGTAAATTATATGTAAACCCAAAGCTGTCTTTATTTTTATTTTAAATTCTGACTGCAGGCTTTGATAACATGAACACACTCAAAAATAAGGTATTTGCATGTGGGTGCTCATGAAGCTTTAATTTTCCATCTTTTTGTGAATTTTTAATTCATATTTTTTTATTTATACTACTTTCATGCGAATCATTTGCAGAGTTTGACTGAATGCTTCCAATTTAGCTTGTATCGTTTGACTCGGATGATACTTCATTAAATTTTATTTACTCATAACTTTTAGAACGTTTGACAAATACAAAATATTTTTAACAAATGTTGAACTTACCGCAATGTTTTCATTGCCATAGGTTTAGAACTTTTATTTCGGAGTTAAAATTATTTATATTTACTAGCTGTATCCGCACGATTCTGCTCGTGCTATAAAGTTAAAGAGTTATTTTTGCCAGTTTGAAAACTTGCAAAAATAAATCCTTTTTTGCTGCATTTAAAAAAAATGTACGGTTTGTAGTGTTAGAAGTGCAAAAAAAAAAAAAAAAAAAAAAAAAAAAGAAAGAAAGAAAAAAAAAAGAAAGAAAGAAAAAGAAAAATCCTAAGAGTTTATTGGATGTTTCGCCGAAACACTCAACAAATGCTTTGAATATAAAAATGGCATCGAAATTTCTATGTTTTTTACCACGCTCTTATTACTGTCATCTGTTTCTCTTCAGTTGTCAATTTCGTGGCAGTGACGAGTTTGGAAAAATTATGATTCCCTGAAAATTTCAAAAATTACTTTAATATGTCGTGCTTATTTCGAATATTATATAAAAAAATAATATATATATATATATATATATATATATATATATATATATATATATATATATATATATATATATATATATATATATATATATATATATATATATATATATATATATATATCGGACCAAAGCCAGGCCCCCCCCCCCCGAAAAAAAATTCTGGATACGGCCTTGCAACGCATCCTAAATGCTAAATGCCAACCTTATATTTTACTATTAATAGTAAATGCGTTCTGTGTACGTCAACGTATATTTTTGTAATAATAATTTTATAGCATTATTATAACTATTTTTTTAAGTTTGATCTTTGCACAAAACTTTTATTCCATTCTGGTATTGTAAGAATTTTTTTGCTCGTAACACGTAACCAAGCGCGGATACAAGGGGGGTGGCGATGGGGGCGATCGCCCCCCCCCCTTGAGCAAAAAAAAAAAAGAAAAGAAAAAAAGGGAAAAAGGAAAAAAGAAACAGGCACTTACCAAAAATGTAAAAAAAACGTAATTTTCAACCTTTCTAGGAATGAGGGATTTATTATATTTCTTTTCTGTTCCTGTGGAACTGAAATTTGGCGCCATTTTCAAGACAGCGCCGATAAATTAAAAGTCTCTACAGGCAGAAATGCAAATGATAAAAGGAGAAGGGGTTATCCTTCGCCTTCGAATGCATACATTCCGAGTCGCCGATTTCTTGACGCCCGTCATCATATGGAGGGACGCCGTCTATATGACGTAGCGAAAATAAGCACGATTTCAAGTGGTCTTAGTCTCCTTTTGGAGTCAGTAGAACTGAGCAACGTTCCTAGTTCGGTTATTACACTTTCTTGTTTATGCAATTTTATGGAGAGGTGGCTTAAAACAAGGAAAATGTAGCAAATCAAATATATCATTTGGACCTGAGCCACTTTTATCAACTGAATCACCGTTAATATCCATTGAATCGCCTTCAAACATAGAAAAGACTAAAGGTAAGTTCCGTTTAGTGTAATGCATGCAGGGGCTTCCCAATCTTGAACTATTCAAAGAGGAAAATTTCTGAATTTGCTGATTGAAATTCCCAGTCACCTGCATACTAGGACAAGATTTTCTAATGAAATACTTTACTACTGTGTAGAAATTTGTTTACTCATCAGCCAAAATTTGCCAAAAAAGGATGTCGCAATGACTTCAATTCCGGGCACCCCTGAATGTATGCTAATACAATTGTAATACTACTAATATAAACTACAGTAACTATGCTGAAAACCGATGTAAGCAAGTGATGATGTGTTTATTTTTTTCTCTTCCCTCGTTCTTTATCTCTGCAGATTAATGTCAAGGATTTGTCGGTCCATATTTTTTAAAATATTTTAATTGATCTTAATTTGCAAAAGGCATAACATTTAAAAGATTTTGTTTGATTACTTTATTCTCATATTTCTGCAGTCTCAATACCCATATAAGGCCTCGTAATGCAGAATTTTGTATCTATTTTTTAAAAAATTTCCCGGGGAGAACCCCCCGACCCCCTAAAATTAGGGATATTCTACCCTCCTTCATTTAAAAGAGTTAAATGCATCCCCTACAAAGGTCATTCTTCTAAAAATATTTAAAAAAAAACACAGAAAGCAATAGCATTAGAAGAAAAAAAAAACATAGGTGGGAGGGATCAGCAAAAAGAAAAAGACTCATCAACAAGCACACATACGTATGTTTGTGTTTTTATGCTTCTTTTTTTTTGGGGGGGGGGGGGTTATATGTGCCATTTTTTGAGGGGGTTATATATATATATATATTCCTGAAATAGAAATGTGCCCCATGTCATGTCCAACGTCAGAATGATCGGGCTCTGCTTAAAACTGAAATGCGCATATGGTTTTTATACTTTTTTGTACTAGTCATGTCAAATTACATCACAGTGATTGCTTTTGCATATATTTGGGTTTCATGGAACTTTTTTTGGATCACATAATTTATGTCAAAAAAATTTCCCAAAACATTTTTTTTTTGCGAGTTCAAGCAACATTTTTCAAAGAAGTGTTTCAATGTTAATTTTTAATTATTTTTTCTATGTTCATCAAGTTTTCTTGTAGGGTTTAACCTAAAATACACATCGTAATAAGAATTTTTATGCGAAGTATTAAAATAAGTGTTTAAGGGAGGGTCCCACTTACCCCGTGGTTTTTCTCTATTAGGGTAAGTGGGCCCCCTCACTATGGTGTAAGTGGGCACCCTCATAATAATGATAATTTCAAAATGAAAAGTAGTTTTGATGAAGCAATTTCTACGACGAAATGAAAGATAATTATGGAGACCTAGAAGAAATTGATGGTCTAATTCTCACAAAAAATATTTTTTTTCTCTTCTCTATCTCTACTAATAATAAAGCTGAAGGTGGTTCTGTCTGTCTGTCTGTTACGCGCGTATCGCCAAAACCGTTCGGTCGATTTTCATGCCACTTGGCACAAAATTAGTTTGTAGCATGTAATTTTGCACCTCGAAGCGATTTTTCGAAAATTCCATTTCGTTCTTTTTCTATTCGAATTCTTAGCGGAAATTAGATAAAATAGGGAAGAAATATTTCATACACATTTTCAAGTCAATATGTGATTCAAAAGCTTGAAATTTTCTGCATAAAATGAAGTTTTTTCGAAGTTTCTACGATCATCAGGAAAGCTGTAATAATTGTTTTTAGGATCCCGGAATTCAAGGCTTACCTTCAGCAAAGCAAGCCAAACGATTCTAGGTGATAAAAGTCGAGACGAAGGCAAAAATCAAAAGTGAATGGAATTCATTTTTTTCACAACTAAAATTAACGTTTTGCATTGTTTCTATGGTTACCTGTTTGGTACCTTTGTTTCTTTCGAAAAACAAAGCATTTTATGTCTTAGACTAGATATTTTTTTTTATCCCCTTTAGTTAAACGAAAGCTCATTTTTGCAAAAATGTAAATGCATGGTATTAATCTTATTTCTGCGATTGAAAAACTCCAAATTATCTATTATGTAACATGCAAAAGTGTGCGACAGTAAAAGTAATAAATTATAAATTTTAATAGCACTGTTGTATTTGTAGCTCACTACTGACATTTAAAGAATTTAAAAGTAAGAAATAAGCAAAAAGTTAAATTATCGTCTGCGGTTACTGGTCACGGAAATGATATTAAAATTGAATTTCTGATTTGAAGCAAACAACATTTTCATGAAGGAAATTAATAAATAAAAAGCATGAAGAATGCAAATTATCGTCTGTTTTTACGCTCTTCGATGAAGGCAATACAACGCAATTGAAACTAAAATTATATTCTCAAGAAAAAAAAAATCTATAAATCCCCTTTAATAAAATAATGTGCATTTGGTAATCATAGTCAGTGGTGGAAAAATGATTAAAAGCTTTTTTTTATTCAAAATAATATTAGGTTTTGTGAGAGTCAATTCCATGTTGTTTTTTTTCCCTCTCTTTCTTTCTTTTAAAAAATATCGTCTGCTTTTTCTGCCAGTTCTAATTCATTTTGTTTGATGCATCGTGAACACGAATGGCTTTCAAATTGAATGGTGCTAAGTTTTTCGTTTTCTGATTATAATCTGATTGAAAGTATAAGTTTATTCGTTTTTGATGCGTACTATGCTTTAATTATGATAGACGTCATCAAAAAATTAATTCCGCTGTTCCATTAGTATAAAGGAATTTTGACTTTTTTAAAAGTGAAATGATTCCAGTTCTTTGAAAGTGTTACATAGAATTGATGTAACAGTACAGTGAGTCAGAAATAGTTCTTCAACTACAAGATTAATTTCAGGGAATTCTTTACTGCAAAAGTGACTGTTATGTGTTATAGATTTAGCTCTTTGATACAGGTCCAACAACTCTTCTGTGATTTTCAAAAAATGCTTTATGAGAATTTACTCCATTTTGAAGCGTTCTTGGTGGCAGTGAAAAATTATTCTGAGAATTACTCCATTTTGAAGCGTTCTTGGTGGCAGTGAAAAATTTATTCTTGAAAGTGCTATTAAGTTACAGCTTCAGTGATTTTAGTGCATATTTAAGAGTCATTTCTTCATATTATATGTTAAAACTATGATCCGTTTAAGTAGATTTTCAACTTCAGTATTTAAGCAACTTAGAATTTTTACAAAACTTTGCAACTCATGATAATTACTTTTGCATTTTATGTATTTTAATTAAAATGATTTAATTGCATAATGTGCCGTCAATCGAACACTGATTTCTGATGAACGGTTCTTTTGCAAAACATGAACTGTATATTCTAAAGTTGCCTTTTTAAGGTTACGTTGGTGTATTTCAATTTTATTCATTTATGTATAATTATTATTATGAATCCGAAATTGAAACGTTATTGGCATCCGTGAGTAACTCAATTTTGAAGTAGTTGTTATATTACAGCTTTTAGTCATTTTAATGCATATTTAAGCGTGTCATTTATTAACATGATGTATCATAGACCGGAATTTCGACTTCAGTACCTAAGCAACTTACAAGTTTTACAAAACTTTGCAACTCATGATAATTACTTTTGCATTTTATGTATTTTAATTAAAATGATTTAATTGCATAATGTGCCGTCAATCGAACACTGATTTCTCATGAACGGTTCTTTTGCAAAACATGAACTGTAAATTCTAAAGTTGCCTTTTTAAGGTTACGTTGGTGTATTTCAATTTTATTCATTTAAGTATAATTATTATTATGAATCCGAAATTGAAACGTTATTGGCATCCGTGAGTAACTCAATTTTGAAGTAGTTGTTATATTGCAGCTTTTAGTCATTTTAATGCATATTTAAGAGTGTCATTTATTAACATGATGTATCATAGACCCGAATTTAGACTTCAGTACCTAAGCAACTTACAAGTTTTACAAAACTTTGCAACTCATGATAATTACTTTTGCATTTTATGTATTTTAATTAAAATGATTTAATTGCATAATGTGCCGTCAGTCGAACACTGATTTCTCATGAACGGTTCTTTTGCAAAACATGAACTGTAAATTCTAAAGTTGCTCTTTTAAGGTTACGTTGGTGTATTTCAATACAATTCATTTATGTATATTATTATTATGAATCCGAAATTGAAACGTTATTGGCATCCGTGAGTAACTCAATTTTGAAGCAGTTGTTATATTGCAGCTTTTAGTCATTTTAATGCATATTTAAGCGTGTCATTTTTTACATGATGTATCATAGACTGGATTTCGACTTCAGTACCTAAGCAACTTACAAGTTTTACAAAACTTTGCAACTCATGATAATTACTTTTGCATTTTATGTATTTTAATTAAAATGATTTAATTGCATAATGTGCCGTCAATCGAACACTGATTTCTCATGAACGGTTCTTTTGCAAAACATGAACTGTAAATTCTAAAGTTGCTCTTTTAAGGTTACGTTGGTGTATTTCAATACAATTCATTTATGTATAATTATTATTATGAATCCGAAATTGAAACGTTATTGGCATCCGTGAGTAACTCAATTTTGAAGTAGTTGTTATATTACAGCTTTTAGTCATTTTAATGCATATTTAAGCGTGTCATTTATTAACATGATGTATCATAGACTGGAATTTTCGACTTCAGTATTTGAGCAACTTAGAATTTTTACAAAACTTTGCAACTCAGGATAATTACTTTTGCATTTTATGTATTTTAATTAGAATGATTTAATTGCATAATGTGCCGCCAGTCGAACACTGATTTCTCATGAACGGTTCTTTTGCAAAACATGAGCTGTAAATTCTAAAGTTGCTCTTTTAAGGTTACGTTGGTGTATTTCAATACAATTCATTTATGTATAATTATTATTATGAATCCGAAATTGAAACGTTATTGGCATCCGTGAGTAACTCAATTTTGAAGTAGTTGTTATATTACAGCTTTTAGTCATTTTAATGCATATTTAAGCATGTCATTTATTAACATGATGTATCATATACTGGAATTTTGATTTTATCTTCTATCTGTGCAGCAAAAAATTAAAAATTTAAGATTTACCCATTGCTTATTTATAATGTATATTAATTTGTATATTCAGATATTTAATTGTAATATATTGTCATCAGAATATATTTTTAACTGTCCTACTGAAATACTACTTTGTGAATTTATTTGTTTTTGCGCAGAGTAGCTTTACTTATTTATTATTATCAATGATTTATGATTTTATTTGTATAGCTATTTTTATGATTCTGCGGATTCTGTGGGAAGTTAGTGTTGTAGGTTGTGATTAGAAAGGGATTAATCTTCAGTTGTGTTATTTTCACAAAAAAAAAAGTCGTCTACAAAGATTTTTTTTTTTGAATTTATGAATGCATTGCAGTTAAAGTTACTTTGAAAGAGTACAAAGTCAAATTTATTTACTCGGTATTTTATCAAAAGTAAATGATTTCATTTTAGCATTTGAGAATGAAGGTACAGCATATAATTTATAGCCTAATGCCACTATATACCCTTTTTTCGCATTTATTGTTGTGACAATGAATATTAATAACTGAAGAAATGTTAATATCTAATATATATTTAACTTAAAGTGACTTTTCTGAACTTAAAAAAGTAAGCATGCCTCCTCCACCGAAAAAAAAAGTATGTGCGAGAAGAAACCGCGAAAAGAGTAAAGAGAAGATGCGTAAAAGAAGGAATGAAGAAACAGAAGATGAACGCATGCTAAGAATGGAAAGAGACAGACTCAAGAAAGAAATTGCACGTAAAGAAGAGACAGAAGATGAACGCGCAAGAAGATTGGAGAGAGACAGACTTAACAAAGAAACAGCACGGAAAGAGGAAACAGAAGATGAACGCACAAGAAGATTGGAAAGAGACAGACTTAATACAGAAATAGCACGGAAAGAGGAAACAGAAGATGAACATAAACGAAGAATGGAGCGAGACAGACTCAACAAAGAAACAGCACGGAAAAAGGAAACAGAAGATGAACGCACACGAAGAAAGGAGAGAGAGAAACTTAACAAAGAAACAGCACGGAAAAAGGAAACAGAAGATGAACACAAACGAAGAATGGAGCGAGACAGACTAAACAAAGAAACAGCAAGAAAAGAGGAAACAGAAGATGAACGCACAACAAGATTGGAAAGAGACAGACTTAATAAAGAAACAGCACGAAAAGAGGAAACAGAAGATGAACGCACAAGAAGATTGGAAAAAAAGAGGACTTTTAAGTCAGCTGCTGGATTGCAGGTGTGGAAAGAAAAAGAGAATGCAGCATATAAATATAATGCTAATGTAAATTATTCTGATGATCCATCATGCCAAATTGGATCAATGTCTTTTCAGTGTAAGTACTGCAATGCATTCAAGTTCAAACATGAAGCGCCAGGATTGTGCTGCCTGAACGGAAAAGTTGATTTACCGTATCTGTCTGAACCTCCGGAATTACTTCGTAAGTTGTATTCCGAAGAATCTATTGATGCAAAACACTTCCTGAGAAACATAAGACGCTACAACGCCTGTTTCAGTATGACTTCTTTTGGTGCTGCAAAAGAAGTTAAAGAAGCAGGATTTATGCCAACTTTTAAAGTGCAGGGGCAAGTGTACCATAGAATTGGTAGTTTACAGCCTTCCGAAAATGAACAACCAAAATTTTTACAATTGTATTTCATTTCCGACAGTGAGCAACAACTCGTGCAACGTTGTAAATATATTGAAAACATAAAATCAGAATTAGTTAAACAGTTGCAGGAGATGCTTCACCAAGAAAACAGTTACGTTAGAGATTTAAAAACGACAATGGAAAAGTTAACTCCAGATGCTCAGTTGATAATTTCAGCTGATCCAGTTCCATACGGAGAGCATAAGGGACGATTTAACACTCCATCAACATCAGAGGTAGCTATAATTATGGCAGGAGAAAACCAAAGTCACCGTGATATCGTCTTAGAGTTAAGAAACAATTCTCTTAAAAGAATATGTGAAACTCACAGATCCTATGACGCTTTACAATATCCCTTATTTTTTTGGAAAGGACAGGATGGATATAATTTTAGTCTTCAACAAAGAAACCCGGAAACAGGGACATTAACAAACAAAAAAATTTCAGCAATGGAATTCTATGCTTTTCGCTTGATGGTTCGCAGCACAGAACTTAGTATAATTCTTCGTGGACGAGAACTTTTTCAGCAATATGCAGTGGACATGTATGCCAAAATTGAAGCTGAAAGACTCCGATACATTGAATTAAACCAACAAAAGCTTCGAGTTGACAACTACATCCACCTCAAAGATGCCATTCTTAATGATGGCAACTTAAAAAATGTAGGAAAGCTCACTATTTTGCCTTCCACTTTTACCGGAAGTCCGCGCTACATGCAGGAAAAAACACAGGATGCTATGACGTATGTTCGCACTTACGGTAAGCCCGATTTATTCATTACCTTTACCTGCAACCCCATGTGGGAGGAGGTAACAAAGGAACTTTTTCAAGGACAAACATCGAAAGACCGCCACGATTTGCTAGCACGAGTGTTTCACTTGAAAGTAAAAACACTGATGAATCTCATCACAAAGGGAAAAGTATTCGGAAATGTACAATGCTATATGTACTCCATAGAGTGGCAGAAACGTGGTCTCCCTCACGCCCACATATTACTTTGGATGAAAGAGAAAATTCATGCACAACACATAGATGATTTGATATGTGCAGAAATCCCCAATTGTAAAGATGATCCAGACCTTTTTTCCTGCATTACAACACAGATGGTGCACGGTCCATGTGGAGCATTCAATATGAACTCTCCATGCATGAAGAACGGTAAATGTTCCAAAAATTATCCGCGAAATTTTTTACCTGAAACTCAAAGAGGAAGCGACGGGTATCCTCTTTATCGTCGTCGCAGTCCGGAGGAAGGAGGATTTACTGCAAGTCTTTGCATCCGGAAATCTGACTATTTGGTAGACAATCGTTGGATTGTCCCTTATTGTCCATTGCTTTCAAAAATTTTCAAGGCCCATATTAATGTAGAATATTGTAGCTCGATTAAATCAATCAAATATGTATGCAAATATATTAATAAAGGCTGTGACATGGCCATGTTTCATGTCGCTGCACCTGAAGATGAACAAAACGAAGTAAAACAATATCAAGCAGGAAGATATATAAGTAGCAATGAAGCCGTATGGAGAATTTTTAATTTTTCAATACATGAAAGATCACCTCCTGTGTTTCAACTTAGTGTCCACCTTGAAAATGGGCAAAGAATTTATTTTACTGCAGAAAATGCTTTAGAAAAGGCCCTCAATCCGCCAGAAACTACTCTGACAGCTTTCTTTCGTCTCTCTGCGGAGGATCAGTTTGCAAGCACTTTGTTTTACAATGAAGTTCCTAAGTATTATACATGGAACAGTCATGAAAAGAAATGGAATCGTAGGAAAAGAGGATGTAGCGTACCAAATCATCCCGAAATAAAGTGCTCTGACGCATTGGGCAGGGTTTACACAATTCATCCTCAGAATTCCGAATGTTTCCACCTACGACTTCTTTTGCATACTGTAAAAGGACCAACATCGTTCAAGGATTTGAAAACTGTTGATGGACATGAGTGTGAAACATTCTTAGAAGCATGCAAGCTGAGAGGACTTTTAGAGGACGATAGTCATTGGAATTCTGCTTTAGAGGAAGCTGCTTTGTCAAGATCACCAAAAATGCTTAGGAATTTGTTTGCAGTGATGTTGCAAGCATGCAATTTATCGAATCCAATGGATTTATGGCTGAAGTACAAGGAAAGTCTTTCGGAAGACGTACTATATGAAGTTAGGAAGCGTCAATGTAATTCTGAAGAAGAATACAGTAATGCAATATTTAACAAAGCTCTCATTGCTATAGAAGATAAAATTATATCCTTGGGCGGCTCAACTTTACCCACCTATGGTTTACCTATGACAAATAGAGGAGTCGAGTCAAACATTCCCACTGAATTATGCTCAGAACAAAACTATGATGTTGAAAAACTAAAAAAATGTTTGCAAGAAGATGGATCAAAAATGACACCAGAGCAAAAACATGTTTTCGAAACAATCATAAAATCTATTTTCAATAGTTTGGGACACATTTTTTTCTTAGATGCACCAGGAGGAACTGGTAAAACATTTCTTTTAAATCTTATTCTTGCAAAAGTAAGACTAACGAAAGATATTGCTTTATCTGTAGCCTCTTCAGGAATTGCTGCTACATTACTTTCTGGAGGTAAAACATCCCATGCCACATTTAAACTGCCTCTAAATTTGGCCACCACTGAACGACCATCCTGCAATATATCTAGAGGCTCTCCGAAGGCTGACCTTTTAAATCAATGCAAACTCATAGTGTGGGATGAGTTCACCATGTCCCATAAAGCAGCATTTGAAGCCCTAGATTTGACTTTAAGAGACATAAGAGGCAACAACAATGTTATGGGAGGCGTTACATTGCTTCTTGCTGGGGATTTTCGCCAGACGTTGCCTGTGATACCACGTGGAACACGCACAGATGAAATAAATGCATGTCTCAAATTTTCTTACATTTGGAAATATGTAAAACGACTGCAACTTAAAACAAATATGCGAGCTCACTTAACAGGGGATGCAAATGCACAAGAATTTGCAGAAAAGCTTTTGAAAATTGGAAATGGCACATATTCAAAAAATAATAGCCAAATAAACCTTGAGGATTTTTCACATTTAATTAAAACCCAAGCAGAATTGCTGCAAACCATTTTTCCAAATTTTAGTGAAAACTACAAGAATCCCAAATGGCTGCGACAACGAGCTATTTTATGCCCCCGAAATGAAGATGTCACTGACACCAACAACAAATTATTAAAGTTATTACCCGGAAAAGTTCATACTTATACATCTATTAATACTGTTTGTGACCCCAAGGACTCTGTCAATTACCCAACAGAATTTTTAAACTCTTTAGAAATGCCAGGAATTCCAGGACACACACTACATCTTAAAATCGGAGCACCCATAATGTTAACTACGAAACTTAGATCCTCCAAAACTTTGCAACGGCACAAGATTAACCATTAAGAGTTTACAAAGAAACATTATAGAAGCTACAATAATAACTGGACCATCAGAAGGAGAAGATGTCTTTATACCAAGAATTCCCATAATTCCATCCGATCTTACTTTTAATTTCAAGCGTCTGCAATTCCCCATTCGATTGAGTTTTGCAATCACCATCAACAAAGCACAGGGTCAATCACTAAATGTGGTTGGAGTAGATCTTAGAAACCCTTGCTTTTCGCACGGGCAGCTATATGTAGCATGTTCTCGCGTTGGAAGAAAAGAAAACCTATACATATTGTCTTCAAGCAAAACAACCCCTAATATTGTATACAAAGAGGCTCTACATAATTAATCAAGATTATAAAAATTTATCACCACTCTTTATTATGGTCTATAAAAGTAGATCAAATACTTCATCTTTTTTCACTAAAATATTTGAATGTTTTTTCCAACTAAGTCAGAAGATTTTTTTTTTAATACCTGTTTTTATACAGTATGGTTTTTGGATAAAATTCAAACATTTTTGAAAAGTACTCTATTTACGAAGAAGATGTTTTTCTATTTTAACTATAAACATTATTTCGAACACAAAAGCTTCATTTCTCTATTAAAAGATTATACAGGCTTATATGTATTGTACATTAATCATTACCTGAAATGTTGCCTGTGTAAATAAAAGTTTCAGAAACATGAGTTATTTTGTTGCTTGGCACTTTTTTGAACCATTTTGTGACACATTAATAGATTGTATCCTGCAATAATTTTATTATTATTATTATTATTATGTAATTATTGTTTGATTTTTTGGTCGAAGTTTAAAAATTTTCGAGAACTAGACAATATCCGATTATTAGATGTTTCTATATTTTGTTCATCAACTTGCAATTTACATAAAGTTAAATCTATCTGTTTCATATTTGCAGAAATGCAAACTTTTTAAACTAATTATCAATTTCATGCTAATCTGTTATTTCAATGTAAAGCGCACACTGCAGTTGTATAAAATAGATTTTTCAAAATCCAATTTTGCAAGTTATTAATATAGGGGAATCTGTATTCCTGGAAATACATTACCAGAGTTGATAAGCACCTTTTCTCCTCTTATATATAAGTATATTATTACCTGTATCTCTATTGTTCATCCTCTTGATGTAAAACAGTGATGCTCAATATGTAGACAGAAAATGAAATATTTTTCGTATCTCCCATAAGTTTCTTATTTTTAAAAGTCTTTTTCCCTGTTTCGATGCTTAAACTATTACTGTCTTGGTTGGAATGTACAAACATGTGAATCATTTAACAATTTATTTTAAAAGTTATAATGTAACCAATAGTCAACAAATTACTTACAGCAAATAAAAAAAAACAACTTTCCCTGCTGGAACAACCCTTTTTGCAATTTTTTCTTTCCTCACTAATGAATCACTATTTACATGATCCAGATTGCACTTTTTTACTGTTATAATAAAACAGGAAATGAACAAGGCCCTTGCATATCACCAACGTATGCATTCATGCACATGCACATGTAAACAACATGGTAAACAACGCCGCTAAGAAATACACACAGTCACAGTTAAATAATTTTAATTCCCTTTTTTTTCCATTTTTTTCGGATTTCATAAGGGAGCATTTGCTCACCCAGTTTAAATGGGGATTACGTGCTAGAACCTCGGCTGGGGCGTCCCGAACTTTTTAAGATGGAAAGAAAGGTCATTCTTAATTTGCGGAATGAAATTCCAAGCATTGCCGAATGATAAATCACGGTTGATTGTGCAAACAACTAAATGGGAACATTTGGGCAATTAAGAATTGCAATATTGCTTTTATGTCTCTAAATTAACCAGCCAATTTTTTCACTTCGAGAAAAAAGAGAAATTTGCATAAGCTAAAATGACTTTTTTAAAAATAATTATAGCACGAGCTCAGCCGTGCGGAAATTGGATTGCTCCCCTCCTGTTTTTTTTTTTTGAATTTTCATGTCTAGTTTACATAATTAGCAATTTGTTGATGTAATAGAATTGACAATAATATGAAAATCAGTTCAGAGAAATTTGATAAAATTTTGAAATTATTTTGAGAAAATTAGGAAAATGGAAGAAAAAATTAAGAACTATTTCAAAAGTTAGAATTGTAAAAAAAACGAAGAAAGAACTGTAACGGTGAAATTGGTAGCACTGAAAACAACCATTTTAATCATTAATTAGCTTGACCGATTAATCGGCCGATTATCAACTGCCGATTAATCAGTAATCGGCCAATTTGTTTATCGGTGCATCCCTATCTATACATAGTTAAATGTTCACATTCAAAAAACTGTTTAACATAAAATATTACATGAATATACTTCGTTTAATTTTTAATATTTTGTCACAAAATACAATTTTTCTGAAAATATAGCTATGGATAGTTTTGGACAGCATGGTAAAAAAAAAGTATTTATCAGTGTCCGAAACCTTGCCGAGAAAAGAATGGGATTCTGCTATTTAAAAAAAAATGATACATAAATAAATAAAGATGAATTAAAAACATATTAATTAGTATACTAAATGCATGAAAGGAAAGAACTTGCCTTTTGTTCTTTTTAATACGCTTGTATTAGGCAGGGATTCAAGTGAAACAGGCGATCGCAAACTGCAATCGCTACTGGAAATGAATTACATTAGAACGTTTCTTGATAAAAACATCATGACGTCGGCGTGACGTTTGCCTATGAAAAACGAGCCAGATAAAACGTCACAGCCTACTTGGCGAATAAGAGGAGATCGCCGACTGCTTGTGAGCTCTTATTGGCTCCGCTCGTAGTGACGTCAGTGCCAAGTTAAGTTGATGATAATGTAATTCATTTCCAGTAGCGATCGCATCGAAGCGATCGCAGTGCTGTTTCACTTGAATCCCTGCCTTAGTTTCACTTGTGGGTTTGTCAGTATGTATGGAACTTTGAATACAAGATAAAATTCACGTTCTGAGGCAGGGATTCAAGTGAAACAGGCAATCGCAAATTACAATCGCGACTAGAAATGAATTACATAGAACGTTTCTTGATAAAAACATCGTGACGTCAGCGTGACGTTTGCCTATGAAAAACGAGTTAGATAAAACGTCACAGCCTACTTGGCGAATAAGAGGAGATCGCTGAGTGCTTGTGAGCTCTTATCGGCTCCACCCGTAGTGACGTCATGCCAATTTAAGTTGATGATAATGTAATTCACTTCCAGTAGCGATTGCAATTCGAAGCGATCGCAGTGCTGTTTCACTTGAATCCATGCCTTACACATATAAAAGTAACATATTTTTCTATTATTAATACTAAAGGTTAAACTGTATTATTTACAGGGTGTCAATGATTTAAATCAATTGATTTAAATCAGTGATTTAAATTGCGATTTAAATCAATTGATTTTTTTAAAAAAATCATTGATTTAAATCACTTTTTATTTTAATCCTTAAAAAATTCTCTTGGATAATCCCAATTTCATTAGTTTCACCATTTTCTTTTAGAGCTTTGATTTCCATCTAACAAATGGAAAAGTAATCCTACTCATCCCCCTGCACAGATGCTGGAAGGTTGCAGTCCAAATAATACACTGCTCGACATTGAAAATGCAACACCAAGAAGGAGTGGTCAGAAATTCATGCAAATTTTACCGTAGACGCACGTCACTGAGTTATGCAATGATATGAAATACGCAGCTCTCCGAGGCACGTAAAGTAAGATATAAGAGAATGAAGTTGAAAAGTGGGCTATGTTCATGTTGGTTTTTCTGCCAGACTAATAATCGGAGAAATTTGGTTTTTGTTTCGAAGGATACGTGTGATAGGAGGAAATGCCACGCCGTCCTCAACGAAGACACTTCCAGCATATAGACGACTTTACAAGGGGTATGGTGATCGGACTGAGAAGGGAGGTTGGTCCATACGTCAAATTGCAGCTGATACCCACATGGATGCAAGCACTGTGCATCGGCTGTGTCGGAGACAGTGTTGGCAGGTTTCTGCCGAGGCGGTAAAAACCACTGGTAGAAACTGGTTAAAACCGGCACGGCAGAAACCCCTTTCTGCCTCTTTTTTGGCAGAAACTGGCAGAAACTCAAAAAATAGCTTTTACATAATTACTGGCATATGATATACAAAGGAAAAAATATTAAGTGTTCACCAGAGTAAAATTTATTTACAATATCATTGCCATTCTAAATCAAATGTTACATTGTTTGCACTCTGCAGTAGCTATAGCAATACATAAGTTTGGATACAGTTTCAAAACCTAAACAATTTTTCTATTTATTGTGCACCAATAAGAAATTGCAATGATTCTCTCAAGTCCAGCAGATCTTGTCGGCATTGTTATCGAGAAACAGGCAAGAAACTATTTGAAAGTAGCTTCATTCAGTTACGTCAAGAGTAATATGACAAGTTTTTGATTTGCGAAGATTAATAAAAATAAAAGCTAAGATTAAGTATTTGTTTCATATGGGCAATTCCATGCAAGTGTGGAAAAGCGTTGGAAAAATCAAATTACAGTTATGCGTCTGTTTTGCATATTTTTTGGTTTAAAAATGTAAGAAGTTCATTATTTATACTAATTTTTTGACAAGAATGTAGTATTTTTAGTTTTGGCAGCACTCTGAAGTTGGAAATGGAATATTTGACTTTTGGCAAAGCAAACGGTCAATCTTTCAATGTTAGTAAGTTTTAATTTTTTTTTTTCTTTAGATAACTGTTTTAAAGGAAGAATATTGATTATTACACTTTAATTCAACATTGTGAATTGCTAAAATAAGTGTTTTCACGTAAATTATGTGATTTATGTAAACTTCAAAAATGCACTGTTCTATGTAACGTAAGTTACCAAAAACATGTTAAAGTTTATGATGTGCATAAAGAAAGGGCCATGCAATGTTAACAATGCTATATTTTCTATCTTAGTATATGTTAAGCAAATAGTTAAAGTTTTTTTTTAAATATTGTCTATTTAAGTTTTTGTGCTACAATCAAAACGTGTAACGTAAGTTACCGACATATGCCCGTAACGTAAGTTATATAAGTAGAACTTAAATACTTGTGTTTATAAAGAAAGTAAATTGTAAAATAAACCTATGTGGTTAGTAGGAATAATTTCTTCAAGAATTCTTTTAAATTTGTACTGTATTTACTTAATTTAAATTAATCATATCTCTTAAAATGTCTCTATTTGTTAATAAGATTACAATACACCTCTATTATAAATTATATGTTTCTTTTAGGCTTTTGAGATGTTAATTCTCTCTAAACAATATCACTGCATTCAGAATATTTAGGAGTAATGTATTATAAATTATTGAAAAATGACTGCTGTTATGTTTTAAAGTTATCAAATATATTTTGGAAAAAACAAATACAAAAATATTTATCTCTTACAGGTGAAATATATTTTATTCTGCATTAAATGCAACTGAACTCTGAAGAGAAAATGCGCTGTAGAAGGGGTATGAGAAAAGTCATGTGGATATTACAGATTTGTAAATAAAAGTCACTCTTGGTGGTATTGAAATATATTAGAAAAGGCAATATTTATCAAAAATACTTTCTGAAGATACGCACATTGACCATTTAAGAACTAGAAATTAACAAACTGTGGGGTTTCGTTTAGTTAAGTATTTTTAGGAACAAGAAGAAAAAACAGAGATAAAAGCTGGTGAATGGTGTGTGGTGAAATTGTATCCTTCAGTCATGACGATTATTGAAGAAAATGACTTTAAAATATAAGTAATGGCTGCTGCTGGAACAAATTATAAATGGCCAGAAACGACAGATGAAATTTATTATAAGGAAGAAAACATGATTCGAAAAATTGAATTGCCTGAACTTGTTAATAACAGCGGCTAGTATAGATTTAAGTCTTATGTTATGTAATATTTTTGATTGGTCATTGAATTTGGTATTAAATTTCAGTAAATTTAATTCATAATAGTTAATTTTCAATGTTCCGATTTAAACTAAGCTGTAATTTTCATTCATTAATTTTTGTAATAAAGATATGCTTGAAAGTAAATTTTGTAACGTAAGTTATTGTAACATAAGTTACCAAGTTAAAAATTCCCATAATATTCAATTTTTGAAATAAATTTTTTAATTTATAAAAAGTATATTCTTAAGCATTATAAGGAACTGATAAATTATTCTTCAAACAAGGAAACAGCTGTAATAGAGCAGAAATTTGCCTCAGAACCAATTTTCATATTATGTCATTCCCTTTTTGTGTAACGCAAGTTACTGCCTTACTACCTTATCTATGACTGCTAAATTTTGTATAATGTAAATGCATCCAATATTTTTGCATTTTAATTTTGCCTTCGACTGTCATTTTCGTAGAATGCTTTCATACAAGGTTTGTATAACAAAATTTGTCTGTACTGAGGTGCTAAATGCATAAGAGTTGGTCGAAATGTAACGTAAGTTACCGTGGAATTGTCCATATGGATGTTTGATATTTACATATGATACACTTAATTGTATTTCGATACATTTAATGTAAATAAAATATATTTACAAACAACAAACTGAGAAGTTTGTAAGTTACAAGATTAAAAGGTTAAAATTTGTAATTCATAGCAATTTCAATGATGATAAATTTTACTGTGCTTTAAAAATTTCAGTCTTGAAATTCAAATTTTACGTTAAATTTTTAAATATTAATTGTATACCAAGTTTTTAGGTGATGGTTGGTTGGTTGGTTGTGTTTTTTGGCGCAAGAGCCGCGTAGGCTATACTGCGCCAGACAATGGCATTGCTCAAAAATAAAAGCGTTAAAACCAAATTTTCTAAAATTTTAAAAACATTTCTAAAATCATCACAGATACGAAGTTTAAAATTCTAAAACTAGAAACACAATGAAAAAGACAAGGACGACACGAAATTAAGGACAAAGAAAAAAAAACTAAATCAAACACATAAGGCCAATTTCTTGAAGAAAGGGGAACAAATTTGGGTGGATGGTATCCCCTAGCAACTCCTTTAAAGTTGGATTAAAATAATTAAAATATTTATGGCGAACGCGATTAAAATTAGGACAGTTACTAAGAATGTGTGACACTGTCTGAGTAATATTACATGTTTGGCATGTTGGAGCTGATTCAAGACATAAGAGATATTTATGGGTGAACCTGGTGTGTCCAATGCGAAGTCGAGTAATTAAAACTTGTTCTTTCCTGGAAAGCTGCAATGGCCTGAATCCTTTCGTGGAGGGCTGGATAGAATGCAGTTTATTTTGACATTCTGTATTCCAGGCCTGTTGCCAGTGTGTGTTAAGACATTCATGAATGGCGTTTTTAATATCATCGAAAGGAACATTATCATTGACCTGGATATTTGCAGCTTTGGCAGCCATATCAGCTGCCTCATTGCCCGCTATGCCAACGTGACCAGGAATCCAACAAAATATAACTTGAAAATTATTTTGCAAAAGACTTTTATATAAATGATAGGAATGAATGACTATATGATGGCTATTATTGTTGCAGTGGGTGATGGCCTCCACTGAACTCTTTGAATCAATGTATATGATCCACTTCTTGTGGATAGATTGGGCTATTGATTGTAAGGCTGTTAATATAGCTGTTATTTCTGAGGTAAATACTGAGCAAGATGAATTTAGTTTTCCTGCGTTTGTTTGACCATCAATTATTGTAGCAAAGCCTACGTGATCATTTGCTTTTGATCCATCTGTAAAAATTTCTTTGTATTCTGAATAACTTTTTCTTAGATCCTGAAAGATTTGGTAATAAACCGTGTTGGCAGTACTTTCTTTGGGGAATTTATCAAGGTCTTTGATTGTCAAAATATTTACTACACACCAAGGTTCAATTAATTCTATTGTGTTCATAGTATTAAAATCTGATAGCTGCAGGTCAGACAGCATCCAACGCATCCGGATTCCAAAAGTTGGAGTCATAGATGGACGGTGTAGAAATAAAAAGACATTAGATGGTTGGAAGATATATAGGTGCAATGGGTGGTTCGTATGAGGTTTTAGTTTGAAGTAAAAATTTAAAGAAAGTTTGAGGCGTCGATTGTTTAGGGAAGGTTCACGTGCAATAATATGTAGACTGTCTATAGGCGAAGTTCTGAATGCCCCTGTACAGATACGTAGAGCTTGATTATGTATTGGATCCAGGATCTTCAGATAGCTTTTAGCAGCGGAGCCATAAACTTGGCAACCATAATCGATTTTTGAGCGTATCAGAGAACGATAAATTCTTAAAAGTGACTCTGTATCTGCACCCCAAGAAGTGTTTGCTAAGACTTTAAGCATGTTTAGTTTTAATGAGCATCTTTTCCTTAATTCTTGTATATGTGGAAAGAATGTAAGTTCATTGTCGAATAAGAGACCAAGGAATTTCCCTTGATTTTTTACAGATATTGGTTGGTTATTAATGAAAAGGTTCGGATCAGGATGTAGGCCTCTTTTGCGGCAGAAGTGAATGCAGAATGTTTTTTGGGGAGAGAAGGCAAAGCCGTTCTCCTCCGCCCACTGGGAGACTTTATTAATAGCTATTTGAAGCTGTCTTTCAATGATAGGGGAAAGTTGGGTAAAACCGGGTAGTCGGGAGCAAACCGGGTACCCCCTTCTAGCCTCTGTAAGCGCTGCAACCGCGTGAAAAATAGAAGAACTACCTTCCACCTTGATGAAGAAGCTGTGGCGATTGCATCAGAATGCAATAGACACGCTTATCTCGTTCCTGTGATGGAAATTCTATTTGAGTGGTTTTTGCTTACGATTTTTGAGCAAAACAAAACCGAATTGTACTACGTTCCTGTTTCTGCAAGAATAAAGGTATGTAGCTCTCTTTGTACAGCATTTAATTACCTTCATTATCATTGCAAGTATTTGTCTGTAGCGTTCTGTATAGTCATTTGACGCCATGTCTTATGAAAGCTTTATGTGCGGGGTGAATCCGGGTACTAACCGAGGGGCAAAACCGTGTACCCGGTTTCACCCCTTGATTTTTAAAACATAATAAGTCTATTATATAATGAAAAACAATTTTTTTTAACCAAATTATTTTACAATGAGGTTTTAAGACAAGATATATTAACCATCGAATCTAACAGCTTCGGAACCCGAACAAATCAATTTACCCTGCAGTTCTAAGTCCATGTCTCCTAACCCTAAACCTATTCTAGATGCATCATTCAGTGTTTCACCTTCCGAATTGATGCCTCCACCGTACACTGAGTGAAAGACAAGGGCGAAGGAGGACAAAAGAAAAGGTAAAACTGCAATTTTGACGGGCTCCCCATACAAACGTCAACTTCAATCTACACTAGAAGCGAAGAAAAAGAAAAATGATAAAAAGAAGACCAAAGGTGGATACAAAAAAAAAAAAAAAACTTGATGGAAAGAAAAATGAATCAAAGAAAAGGTAACAGCAAAAAAATTAAGTCTAAAGACAGTTAAACTAACTTACAGCTCATTAATGTATCCTGTTATACTAATTATGATATTTTATGACAGCAGTTAACATATGTTGCTAAATAAAACTTGAATTTTGTGGAAACTTTTAAATTTTTTATTTTCCCATAGCAATAACATATCTACCCGGTTTTACCCCACTGGTGGGGCAAAACCGGGCAAAATGACTTTTTTTGCAAAAAAATTTGTAAAAATTCAGAAAAAAAAACTGAAATGTTTTCAAGACTGCGGTTCCATTAACAGATAAGTAGAGCATACTTTTGCCAAATTTTGTTCCTCTATGTTAAAAACTGTGAGTTTTGGGAGCCTTCAAACCTTAGGTACCCGGTTTTACCCTACTTTCCCCTACTCATGTTCGATGACGGAAAAGATATTTGAAAATCATCAACGAACATAGTACCTTTGACAGCGGGAGGCAATTGTTCGTGTAAGCTGTTGATTGCTATTAGGAAAAGAGTAACGCTCAAAACACTTCCTTGAGGTACACCTTCTTCTTGGATGAAGGTATCCGACAAGACAGATTTGACATGTACCCGAAAAGATCGATGTTTAAGAAAATTGAAGATAAAGAGAGGTAGGTTACCTCGCAACCCATACTCGTGCAGAGTTTTGAGGATCCCATATCTCCAGGTACGGTCATATGCCTTTTCAATGTCGAAGAATACGCTCACAAGATGTTTTCGTTTAAGAAATGCTTCTCTAATTGATGTTTCAAGAAGCAGCAAGTTGTCAATTGTGCTCCTGTTGCGTCTGAATCCACTTTGGAAGGGAGATAACAGTTGGTTTGCCTCCAGAATGAAAATCAGTCTGGCGTTAACCATCCGCTCCATCAATTTACAGAGGCAACTTGTAAGAGCTATAGGTCTATAGCTTTAGGTGATGATATGAAGATATATTTTTAGTTTACTTGATCAAACTTGTAATTATTAAACTTATTAAAGATAGTTTTTTAGTTTCTGCCATTTTTTTGCCAGTTTCTGCCGGTTTTTACCGGTTATAACCAGTTTCTGCCACTGGCATGGCAAAATCCTATTTCTGCCGGCAAAAAGCCAACCCTGGCTCGGAGATGGTTGGAAAGAGGAAATGTAGCCACATTGAGGGGTGCAGGTGCAGCCAGAGTGACGTCAGACCGCTTGGATCGACGGATTCACCGACAAGCTGTGGCGGACCCGCAAATCACTTGTACGTCGATTCTGCAGCGCGTGCAAGGTACCCTGGATGTTCCTGTGTCGACCAGAACCATTTCCCGTCGACTGGTTGCACGTGGCCTGCAATCACGGCGCCCGCTAAGAAGACTGCCATTGACCTCACAGCACAGACTCCAACGTTTGGAATGGTGCCGGACCAGAGCGACGTGGATGGCAGAATGGCAAACCGTAGTGTTCTCAGATGAATACCGCTTCCAACGATAGTCATCGCATACGTGTGTGGCGTCGACGTGGAGAAAGATCGAATCCGGCAGTAAGTGTGGAACGCCCCACAGCGCGACGACGTGGCATAATGGTTTGGGGCGCTATTGCATACAATTCCGTATCACCTCTAGTTCGTATTCGGGGCACTATGACGGCCCAACGATATGTAGATAATGTACTGCGGCCGGTGGCAATCCCCTACCTTCAGGGTCTGCCAAAAGCAATTTTTCAACAGGATAACGCCCGGCCTCACAGTGCACGAATCAGCCAACATGCTCTACGAGGTGTACAGATGCTTTCCTGGCCACCATACTCTCCTGACTTGTCACCAATCGAACATGTGTGGGACGTGATTGGACGCCGTTTGCAGAACCTGCCACTGCCTCGTTCAGAGGACGAACTGTGGCAAATGGTTGAAAGGGAATGGATTGCCATCCCTCAGGACACCATCCGCAGGCTTATTGACTCCATGCCTAGACGTGTTTCTTCGTGCATCGCTGTCCGCGGTGGTCCTACTTCTTACTGAGCCGACGCCGTCCTCGCTCTAAACTTTGCTTATTTATTTTGAAATAAATATCACTTATTGTTCCATGCTGTCTCTGTCTTCTTACCAAATTTCATCAATTTCTGACCACTCCTTCTTGGTGTTGCATTTTCAATGTCGAGCAGTGTATTTCGGATCTCGAAAACGACTCTAACGATTTTGATAAAATTTTGTATTTAGATAAAGTTTTGGTTTCTGAGTTCATCTACATCGACGTTTTTTCTGTAAAAACGCAAGTTTTCACAAAACCCCCCGTTTTTTGTGCCTTCATTAACAGTTTGAGAAGCTTTCTTTCGCCATTTTTTATGATTACTATTTTTGTTACTGTTTCATAGCAACCACCTTTTATTATAACAATGGATTTCATAATCACATCAGCGTAAATTTAAATTTTTATGGTATTTGGTAACATTAGAATTGTTATTGTTTTCGAAATGTTAAAGAGACCGATCAAATTAGAGTCACCATATAGACGGGCCGACGCATCAAGCTTGAGTTGGATCACTTTGGATCCATTCATTAACTTTTACTTTTAATTTTTCATGGTTGCCGAGCTAGGGTTACCAGAGTAACGTTTCGGGCATTGCCAAGCTTTGCTAAATGTACGTGCCGCTAATCAGTGCTTATTGTAAAAATTACCAAAACGCGATACTTGCCAGAAAAGACAACCATTCATCAACTGGCTGAAAAGACATCACACGCGCTGGATCCAAAGTGGTGAAACTTAATCTTGACTCGTCGTTGTGTGATTTTATATTGAGCATTGTTTAAATAAAGTTGTGACGATGATGTTTTGTCCAAATAAGGTTGTGTTTTTTGAAATAAATTACGGCTGTTTTAAATGGCTGTTTAATTGGAACCAAGGGCATAAAAATGCTTTTCAAGTTTCTCTAAATAAGTACTTCGAACTTTAGAAAAAAACACGATTTCACAAACCTCTTTTTTTTTAACCGAGCTGGGCTCGGTCGCCAGGTACTCAATACTAAAGGCTAAAATATATTTTATTAACTATATTACATGTTGATGCATTATAAGCAGGGCTGCGGAGTCGGAGGAAAAATGGTCGACTCCGACTCCGGGATTTCAAAACTTTCGACTCCGACTCCCGCTTTTTTTAATTATTTTTTTACCCAAATATGAAGAGGGAAAAACCCTAAACAAAGGTTGAAATATTAAGTCCATTTTAAAAAGTTTCATTTTTATTCATGTTCGTAGCCAGGACTCACTTTAGGGGGGGGGGATAGCAAGCTGGGGTATCCCAGTCGGAGATCATGAGAGGTCATTGTGACCTCTCAAAAAGTTCAATTTTCTCAAGAATTCTCGCAGGTAATTTCACCACATTTATCTCAATTCTCGGAGGTCACTGTGACCTCCCAAAAAGTTCATTTTCTCCAGAGCAATAGACAAGTGCCTCTCTTGTCATTTGACTCCGTACAAAACGAATCCTTTTCTTGTTAAATGGCCAGACTTTATTTTAACACATTGCATTTTTGCTGCAAAGACCCGTCATTTGAAGCCCTTTTTAATGATCCTAGATGTTTAGGATTTGGATTTTGGACGCTGAAAATTTGTATCTGTTAGTTTTCAAAGATATGTTTTCACCTCCATAAAATTTCATCCAAATCGGAGGTGGTCGGAGTCGACATGTTTTTCAGCGACTCCGACTCCTTTGGTCCAAAATCAGTCGACTCCGACTCCTCAGCCCTGATTATAAGTGCATCTAAAAGCGTATAGTTTTTAGTTTTTTAAAACTAGTTTAAAGATTATAAAAAGCAGACTTCGTAGTGGCTTCGGGGGGGGGGGGAATCAAGACAATATTACATAAATAACTGGCACTTTTAATATTTTTTACACACATACCGATTAGGGCCGTAACCTTAGTTTCGGGAGGGTGTTTTATCAAAACCTTTTCTTCGTGAAATTTC